>JASDQU010436157.1:0-17999 GCA_032191745.1 Picea mariana | reverse complement strand
CCGAAAAAGGAATAAAATTATACCTGACGATACTCTTCTAAAGAATGGGAATTCAATAGAGTATTCCTTTGTTCGTACAGTTGACCGTCCAGACCGAAAAAGGGGTAAACTACCGCCGGACAGACGTGACTTCAAATTTCAGTTTAATGAGCGTGAAAGGTCACAAGATCCCTCGGCAATCTTTTCATTTTTAGAGGGTTTGAAAAGGGATTAAAAGGAGAACCGTTATGTTTTGGGAGCCTGGAGGGTAAGACAAAGAGTGAAAAATACCCATGCAAATGAGGCTCAAACTTGTATTCAGGAAAGACTATACGGACTCCCGAGCCTACAGTGTTTGGAAAAACGGCATGGACACCATAATGCAACCAAGACCTACCTAGGGCATCCATGTTTTGGTAAGCTCTACCACCAAGTCGCGACACTTCTATAGCAGATATGACGGTTCCGTGTCACAACCGGATGGGATCGATCCTATATCATAAGAAAAAAGGCAACGAGATGCAAAAGTTGGGGTGATGTCCTACCCTATATGCTCAAGTTGATTTTTGAAAAAATAATTTTTTTATGGACCGTCAATATTTTTTCGAAACTCAAAAAAAATTGTTCCAATACCGGATCAAATCCCTCCCATATAACTCCTGGATCACTCTAAATGGTTTTTGGTATAAAGAAACTGATAGGGGGGGCCAAAAAAGTGACAAAAAGAGGCCAAAAAGTCTATAAATAGAAGCTGGCAGCTCATTATAACCATTGCTGATTTGGAAATTGACTCTGGAGCCAAAGACCCCCTTTTCCAAAGATCGTGATTCTGGGAGCTACAGTGGACGAAACAGACTTCTGCTTGGACCAAGTAAGTACAAACTCCCTTATCTAGCTATTCAATACTTCCATTTTAGCATTTAATTTATTTTTTGGGTGGGCGTCGACCTCAAAAAGGTCGTCCCTAGGTACACGCAGCTTGTCTAGAGACAGCCCGTGTGTACACGCATGCAGAGCAAAGCCTGCACGCGTGTATACGCGACTGTCACCTCTATAGGCCACGTATACCCCCCCTTTAGTGATGGAAAAGAAAATGACAAGAAGTATTGGCCCTCCTTTACCTTGTTGTGTTGGCAAGATGTATGTCCAGTGGAGGGAAAGGGAGCAAGAGGCCTCCAATGACTTAGTGGCTGCAGATCCGAATGTTGTTGTCGTGCTGATGCAGTGCGGTTTGCTAAAATTCTTTTTATGCTCTTTTATGTGCACGCAACCAAGGCTATTAAATGCCTTGATTGATTACTGGCACCCTGATGCAAAGTCATTCATGCTAGAGGGGCAATCCTTGGTGCCCACCACCGAGGACATTTACTTTCTGGTTGGCCTCTCAAGGAGAGGGGAACCAGTCAATTTCTAGACTTTTCCTGCGAGGCTGAGCAAGATCTCGGAATTAGTAGCTGAGTACTGTGAGGCTGGGACTGAACGTAGAGGTTCCCAGGTGCCTATTAGAAAGATTACCAACCTGGCACTACAGACTATCTTGTTTCTTATTGGGCGGATTACCAGCTCAGTAGCCGTGCATCAGGCTTCGTGCGTACAGATGAACTGTGCTATTCAGTGCATTAATGCACACATTTTTTATTGGAGTACCACACTGTTGGAGTGTATGAAGAGGCAATTGACATATTGCCAACAGCGGACACATAGGAACTTCAGGTTTGGGACAATCCTGTGTTCGTTCTTTTTCGAGAGAGTTATGTGCTTCAGTCCTTGGGTTGTAGTACGGGGACATCTGGCCACGTTCCCTGCAGTGTGTAGATGGGAAGTGTTACTGTCGTGAAAGGGTGGTGCAAGGACCGTTGAGTCCTTCGACGATGACTTTTTTGCTTGGTTGTCATGACAGATCCCTGCTATCGAAGACTACCCATATGCGGGGATCGAATTTTCGAGAGATCCAGAGATACCCGTGCCTCCTAGTGAGGAACGAGGGGAGATGGGTAAGTCTCCACCTGTATAGTTTTTTTTTTGTTTGCATATGTAATTTTTATGTCTTTTTCGATATATATCATTTTTTGTATGCTAGAGTATTTGATGGGTGAACGTTTATTGTATGTAAATGTGGGACCCGTGCGACTTGCCGACTATGCACGGAACAGGCGTCGCCTACGGCCAAAAGCCATAGCTGCCACCGCTGGGGGAGCAACATTAGTAGGAAACCTCCCAGTAGGGGAGGCCGAGAGGGTCCTTAGGTGAATTGAGCAGAACTTCACTACGCTCACTCGCACAGTCCCGATGGCAGAGATAGAGGACCTGTCACCGTCCATGCAGACTCATGTTGTGGGGGCACCTCGGACATGGGTCTGATTGTTTAGGCATTTAGCCCATGCAGTAGATGATTATAACAGGGCCCATAGGCTTTGAATAGACTTTAGACTTTTTATGTTCCACGAGCACCTTATTGTATATATTTTTTGAGGGCGTAAGCCCGGTGACTCGTTATTGTTCCCACTTTTGAGGCGCTTGCATCCATCTATGTTCTCTGAGGATTTTATGATGTTTATATATGGTTTTTATCTCTTTTTTGTGTCTTATGGATTATGTGTGTGTATTTACATGTTTATGTCCATCATCTTTTTATATGTGGGCAAGATGCCAATCTAAAATGTAATTAGATAGAGTATCTATGATTTGATTTAAACTCCTAGGAACATGAAAATATGTAATATAATCAAAGTTGCGTTCTAAGAGACGTACCCTAAGGAATCATCGGTGTAACGTTGGATCGTGAACCTGGTATATTCTGTTTAGCTGTGACACAACCAGTTGAGCGTCTAGATAGACCCGGAGATGAGAGATACCCAATGACAATGCGTCACGAAGCAACTCAATAACTACACTATACTCGGCAACATTATTTGTGGTGTCACCTAAGCATATACCTCCTGAAGATAACAACTGACCCTGTGGTGTAAAGATTACCCAAGCCGCGGAGGCGAGCCTCTGCATGTGTCGACTAGCCCCGTCCGCATACCCAACGAACACCTCGGACTCTCTTGACATCTGCCATATTGACGAAAGATAACATCAATGACACGTCCATAACACTTTTTTAAAAGAAATGTAAAAAAGTAATAGTACAAAGACTATACATATGTTACAAAAAGTTACCCACAGTGACCTATCTATGAGTAATACTTCTTGAGGTAGAGCCCATTTCTAGGCTCCGCCAAAGCATTCCCTTCAAAATCGACCAAATGATAAGCACCCTTTTTTAATACCTCTTTAATAATGAAGGGTCCGAACCACATGGGTTTAAACTTTCCTGCCCCCAGGGGGTCCTTATCTTGGTCATAGACCAGGACAAGGTCGCCCTCAGAAAAAATCCAAGGATGAATGGACCTATCATATTGACACTTAACCTTATGTTTACGAGCCTCATTGGCCAGGGCCACATCACGACGCTACTCATCAAGACGCTCAAGGTGTACTAACTTCTCTTCAAGTGAAGAAGTGTCTGGCAATAACTGTACTGCCAATTTCAGAGATGGGATTTGACATTCGATGGGAAAGACTACCTCCAGCCCGTAAACGAGTTGGAAAGGTGAGAAACCAGTTGCAGTCTTAACAAATGTTCGGTAAGCCCATAACGTCGAGTATAACATCAAATGCCAATTTGACTTGGCTGAGTTGATAGTTCGTTGTAGAATAGTCTTAAGGGTTTTGTTTACAGCCTCCACCTACCCATTGGCTTGTGGGTAGTAAGGTGAGGAGTGTTCTTGTCGTAACCCAAGATTTGATGTTAATTCGGACATCATTTGGTTCTGAAAGTGACTGCCATGGTCAGTGACAATCTCTCTCAGGACGTCGAACCATGCTATAATCTGGTTGAATAATAAGAGAGTTGTTGTCTCTCCATCATCTTTAAACGTTGGCATAGCTTCGACCCACTTAGTGAAGTAGTCGACAGCTACGATGATATAGTGGTTCCCCCTTGCTGACAGGGGGTTGCATGTAGTGTAATCAATCCCCCACTTAGTGAAGGGACCAACTATGATGACAGGAAACATAGGAGCTGGATGTGCCCTCATCTTTCGAGAGAATATTTGGCACGGATGGCACTTCTCGACCGACTCGATACAATCCTTGATAAGTGTGGGCCAGAAGTAACCTGCTCATAAAATATTTTGGGTTGTTGCCAACCCAGATAAATGACCACTATAGGCTCCAGTATGACAATCGTTGAGAACTATGATGGCCTCCTCATGAGTGAGACATCGACGCAAGATGCAGTCTACGCCTCTCTGATACAACGTATCATCGAGTATAAGATAATTCTTGTCCTGATGGCGTATCCGCCATTGCTCGTCACAAGAAGCAGAGGTGGGTCACTTCAAAGTCTAGAGATAGATCAGTATATCTTTGTACTAGGGGTATGAAGATTCAATCAAAAACATATCCCCCCGGATAGGCGATTCCTCAGGCACAGCGTCACCTGACTTAACCGGAAGCTCCGAAATAAGTTCTGCGAAGACCAATGACTTCTTGGACTTGGATGAAACGAAGTCTAAGTCAAATTCTTGGAGGATAACCATCCATCTACTGATTTTTCTGCCTATAACTCGTCGTGTCAACATGTACTGGAATGGATTCACAACAGCAACGACGGTGGTTTTGCGAAACAGAACATACTGACAAAACCGTTGAACAGCATGAACTGCTGCCAATGTAATTTTTTCGAGATGAGAATAATTAAGTTCTAGTCCTACAATGCCTCAGCTCAGGTAATAGATCACGTATTCTGAAAACGAATCATCTTCCTGAACTAAAACCATGCCTATGGTTGACTCTGCGGTAGCCAGATATAATAAGAAATCTTTTTTATAATTAGGTGGTCGTAGAAGAGGTGCGGTTGTGAGGGCGTGTTTTAATGCATCGAAAGAGCGTTGAGCAGCTTCATCCCAGAAAAAGGGAACATCTTTCTTCAGTAAATGCATAAATCCCTTGGTGATTTCGGCATAGTTGGTGATGAAGCGTCGTAAGAAGTTCGCCTTGCCTTGAAGAATTTGAAGTTGTAAGATTGTGCGTGGGGGGGGCAACTGGATTATTACCTCCACCTTAAGAGGATCCACCATGATCCCTGTTGTTGATACAATGAAACCTAACAAATGTCTTGACATGACGCAAAAGCTGCAATTTTTGGGATTCAAGTGAATCCTGAAGTAGTGATAGTGTTCAAACATTAGTCTGAGGTGCGTAGGATGATCCTTTCTCTTGTGAGAGCGTGATGCTATATCATATAGATAGGCCTTGACTATATGTTTGAGGTCATGAAACGCAAAAGACATGGCCCGCTGGAATGTGGCTCCAGCATTTTTAAGGCCAAAAGGCATCTTATGATAGGTGAATGTACCCCACAGACAAATGAATGCCATTTTGTGTTGGTCTTCAGGTTTGATTTGGATTTGATTATATCCCGAAAAACCATCCATGAATGAAAAGGCTTCACAACCGGCACATTCATCAATGATCTGGTCAATGAATGGGGTTGGAAAATTATCTTTTTGACATGCCTTGTTCAAATCATAGAAATCGGTACATACACGAATCGTGCCTTGTTTTTTATTGACCGGCACGGGGTTTGACACCCATTGAGTCAAATGAATAGGATAAATGAAACCTGCCTTGAGCAATTTCTCAACCTCAAGCTTAATGGCTACTACTTTCTTAGGATTGACTAGACAAAGTTTTTGTCGAACAGGCTTGGCATCAGGATACGTTGTGATTTCATGTTCAACTATTTTCGGATCGATACCTGGCATTTCCTCATAAGACCAGGAAAAAACGTCGCGGAATTCTTTGAAAAGATACGTGTAAATTTGAATCTCTTCGGGGGAACAATATGCTCCGACGAAGACATTCTCCATGATGCCAAGGTTTCGAGAGATGTTGATAGGTATAGTTTCAGCAATAGTCACCATATTTCTCTCAGCATAAATTTCTTGCGTAGCTAAGAGATTAATACGACATGGTTGATCTCCCGTCATGGTGATAGTGAATTCTCCTGCCTTGATCCAGTTTAATTCTAGGAGGAAATATGATCTGTGATGAAGACCTTCCCAAGGTTTGTCCGGACTAGTCATTGCTTCGATTACAACTTCGTCAGAAGGTAAGACTAAGTCTAACGAATCGACGGTAGCAAGAGAACCCTGAGCCCAAACAGGCTCTAAAAGTGGATCCAACTCTTGTGCGGGAGTCGGATCAGGGTTAGTTGAAGCTTGCTGGACTAAAGAGTATGCTACTTCAGCAGCTGACAAGGGCATGGACATGCCGGAGTGCCTTGTCTCATCCATCGTGGCTGATGGGGAAGGAAGAATCCACGGATCCTCAAAGTAAGTCATGCGGAATGACGAAACTTGAAAAATCTCAGCTTTGTGATGATTAGATATAAACTTCACATCGTCATGAGGAGGTGGGTAATCAAAGGTACCCATCAAGGATGGGCACAAACCAACTCCTACGTTAACGACACCGTCTTGCGGATTATCAATCATCGGAACCGTGGATGCCCCCAAAGTTGGGTCGGGTCTAGAGAAGGACAATTGATCGATGGTCACTATCCAACCCTCATGTGGAAAAAACAAGACGTGGAAAACTGTAGCAACCACAGCTTGCATATCATAAGTCCAACTCTTTCCTAACAAGAGATTATAGTCGAGGGGGGCATCGACTACCTCTACTTGGACACACACGGTCTTCCCTCCTAACTGCACAGGGAAAGAAGGGACGATGCCATGTGGTTGGAAAGAATGACCGTCGAACGTAGTGAGGAGAGTAGGTGACGAAGACAAAGTGGGCTGGCCAATGGCCTTCCAACATGCTAACGACATGACACATGTCGAGGCGCCCTCGTCAACCACCGTGTGAAAGATATTTCATTTAAAAGTTTTCATGGGATGAGTCACTACTATCTGAAACGCTACGAGGTAAGGCAGACGAGGTTTTAAGTCGGTTGTATCTAGCATGATGGTACCCGAGTTACAAGTCTCAGTAGAGCCTAACGCAGTTAACAAGGCTTTCCTCTGAGCAGGGAAGCTTTGGAGGACCTCCAAAGCAAATCTTCCACCATAGAGTAATTCTGGGTGGCCCTTGAGTTTGGGTTGTGAGAAGCTTTCTTAAATGCACCCTTTGGAATGCGTGTCATTGTTTATCCCAACATCTTCTCGATCTATAGAGGAAGAGATGGGAGTTCGGCTTCTTTACCCTTCTCAGAGGCACTTGGTTTACTATAGTCGTGTTCTCTAGTCATTATGAAAGCATCACCCCTAACCATATATACGTTCACGGATGAGGAATTGTTTGGAGAAGAGCAGGTTTCTTGGATGCCCCCTTCAGCACTTGTAGAGGCTTGAGTTAAATTTTGCCCATGCTGAAAGGGATTAGTCAACACGGCTTGCTGTTGCTGTGTGACAAACTTTTGGGCCTCTGCAAGTTGAGGACAACGATGGGTCGGGTGGTCCTCCATGCACAAGTTGCACGGATACCTCGCCTTTCGTTTTTCCGTGGTGCCCTTGCCAGCATTATCAGTGGGTTTTTTATCCCCCTTACCCTTTTTTTGTTGTTTTTTTTTTCCCTTCAGGCTGCTGGGTGGCCTTTAGGTTAGTCAACTACATGGAGTGTACTTCCGACATTTGGGTAGAAGGAGCAGCCAAAGCAGTAGTCTGGCTGGCCGCTAAGTGTTGTATAGATAATTGTTGCAATTGTTTTGTCAATTGCTCAGCGGGCTTGGTTTGGGCTGAACCAACAATACCATCGGCATGTGGTCCAGCTCTCTGTCTAGTTTTATCCAGTATCGATTGTGGTGCATCCAGTAGGATGTTGCATAATAAACCAGACTGAGAATAGATGAGCTCAAACTGTTGAGCCCTCATGATGGCATCTTCTTCGGAGAAAACTCCAGAAGTTGCGACGTCTTTGGATAATTGTGGGACCAGAGACTTAAGGAACCACTCCAGAAGGAATGCTGGTGGGACTGGTACTTTAATTAGACTCTTCCGACGTCTCCACTCTCAGATATGATCAGAGATATGGTCCGTTGTTGTCTGTTCGAAATTAGCGAGCAACTCTTTGCCAGCATCGTATCTCATAGGTAACTGGAAATGGTTAAGGAAGGCCATCACTAGTTCACCAAAGGAAGAGTATCTTGAGCAATCGAGCTCGATGTACCATTTCACGACACTTCCGATAAGAGGGCGTTGAAACAATTGCAGCTGTACGGAGTCATCTTTCAATGAGTTAGATGAACACCAAAGATGGAAGGTAGTCACGTGATCACCCGGATCTTCGTTAGGCTTGGCCTTGAACTTTGGAATGTTCGAAGGAAACTTCGTTGGCATAGGATGCCAAAGTGGATCGTGACAAATAGGATCATTTAACAACCTTCTCAAATCTAGCAAGTGCAACGTCGCCAGGAATGGTAGTTTGGGTTTCTGCTGATAGCCTGGGAAAAAGGGTCCTGGAGTTTGACTAGCACCAGGTTGCCAGGAAAAGTTTGGCTGTTGGCCTGGGTTCTAGTAGAAACCATGGCCCTGACCAGCATAAGGATTTTGCATTTGTGAAGACATCATTGGCTGATTCCCCATAAATGACATAGGATGTTGGGCAGTCATCGTGTTTGACGGACTTTGGGAAGGATTACCCCATGTCGGTCCGGATGGGAGAGGCATAGTAGTCTGTCCAGGGTTCCATTGACTCT
The DNA here is from genome assembly GCA_032191745.1 of Picea mariana. NCBI lineage: Eukaryota > Viridiplantae > Streptophyta > Pinopsida > Pinales > Pinaceae > Picea > Picea mariana. Next base: position 9,271 of record JASDQU010436157.1, on the reverse strand, counting down.
GGAAAGAATTACCCCAGAACGACATTCCATAGGAGGGAACGGATCCTTGTCCTGAGTTCCAAGGTCCTGCTATGTGTGCCCCTAGCGCAGGAATAGTACCCTGCATCGGAGTATACTGTCCAAAAATGGGAGTGCCCCCAGACAGGAAAGTAGTGGATGTAAAATTGTTGTTACCAAACATCTCGTTCCAAACAAACGGTGACGAACCTACCAGTATAGTTTGCATAGGTGTTCCTTGACTCCCAGCTCTAAATAAACTAGTGTGTGCAGGCTGCCCGACGGACTACTAATGCAGACCACCAAGCGAAGGGGACGAAGGAAAGATATGACCTCCAGTGTAGCGAAAAGAATTAAAAGAGACGGAAGTGCCCCCAAGTTGACCTTGCAGAGGAGCATTAGATATCCTTGCCCCCAGACCCAAAGTCTATAAAGTGGAGTGAGTGAGTGCAGGACTTGTGCCCGAACTAGGCATACCGTATGAGAACGGAGGGCCTGTCGCACTAGGTGTGAAGGGAGTTGTGTCCACCATGATAGATGGGATCGGTCCACTGTGTGACACAGTTGCAGCTGAGACCATGGTGGCTCAGACCGACGACGGCAAGTTAGGAGATGCTTCTCTTGTGGTAGCAATGGTGGTGGGAATGGAAGAATTCCCAGAGGAAGTAACAATGTTTGTTTCCATAGCTGTGTGAGGCACTGACAGGCATTCGTAAAATTGGATTGGTACAATGACTGATGGCCAAGTATCAGTGGTTGGGGTTTCAACCAAGCCAAGATTGGTGGTTGATTCCTTCGGTAGTTGTTCGGGCATAATGGCTTGTAACCCGATTGCTTCGAAAGACCCTTGTTGGTCTAGCTTCCACCTCAATGGTGGCGGGGGTGGCTCCAGTATAACCGGCGACAGGCCCAGAAGCCTTCGTGACCATCAGAGCTCGGGATCCTCCACTGTGTGAGAAGATCCAAGACATGCTAAGGTATTCTACATGTTCAAATAGTAACACACACTGAAAAAGAATCCCCTAAGAGATAAGACAAGCAAACACTAAACTAGTTGGAAGAACAGTTCCATCAACCAACACTAGAGCAACTTACCGGTGCAAGTGCAACTCGAACATGGAAGCACCCTCCGGGTATACTCTATAAAGCGTGGCCTGATGTTTGTCCTAGGTACTGCGGTATACCCTCGCAGTCACCTGTGTGTGTCCCTAAAAAGATTGGCAACTAGTTTTCCAGCACACGAACAATCACTAGGCGGGTACAGTCGAAAGTCGGGTAGACCACAATGAGCAGGGTATCAAGCCCGAAACCTATCAAGGGTATCGAGAGAAAATGGTCTGGAAGACAACTGAGGACCTTGAACAGATTCGAGACCCATGAAGCCCCGTGGCAAATGCAAACAATGGAATCCCAAAACAAGTCCTTGATATGTGTTCTCCACTATGCTTGGTCCGGCTTTGGAGGGGTTATCTCCACTACCTTTCCGCACATGACCTTGTGTTTATCCCTTGTTTTAGAGGGGGGTCCCAGATAACTTCCAAGAAACTAGACTTCTACACTCCCTATCACAGACTCTAATGTTTGGTTTTGAATGGCCTTGGAGAGTTTCCTCTCCAACCTAATCCAAGGCCCTAGTCCTGAACTAGTGTATGAACCCCACAAACAAAAAGTCTAATAGATTTTAAATTAGCGTTGCTTTTATGGGTTTTCTTACGTCACGGGGTATGAAGGTGCAACTGATGATGTGTAAAGACTCAAAGCAAAAATGAATGAAAAAGCTGGAAACAAAAAATACTTTTACTAAATGCAAAAATCAACAACTTTTCACAAAGAAAGATTTCTTTTTTTTTTTTCAATTTTTCTAAGATTTCATGGAGCAAACATAAAGAAATTTTGCTCGACTATGAGATACTTATGCTCTAAATGCACTACAAAAACTTATGAGCAAAAAGACTTCTTTCTAGCTATCGATGCAGAAACACAATATTCAAACAAAGAAGAAAATGAAAAGATTTTTTTTCTCTTTTTTTTTTATTTACGTGCTAATCGAGCAACAAAGGGAAAATACCGACAAGCCTAAAACCAAGAAAAAAATTTTTTTTGCTTAAATCACAGATCGCAAAGAATCAGAGCAAAGACACCCAATGGAAATCAAGAAAGCAATGGCTCTTATGCTTGTCTAAAAACCATAAAACAAAATTTTTCTTTTTATCTTTTCTATCAACTAGCAACTAAGAAAAAACAGGCTAAGGGTAAGAGGCCCTAACCTACTGACTGTTCAACCCTAGAATCAAACACCTGAGAGGAACACTTCTCACCAAAGGAGGGGATGACTGCCCCACCCTGATTGAAAAGCATCCTGTCAAGCACGCTATTGTCACTGAAACAGCACGCGTGCGAACGCGTGCTGAGCTAAACCCGGACGCGTGTACACATGGTCTGACCTTGTACAGGTCGCATGTATGTATAAATTCTAAGGAAAAAAATAAAAAAAGGCAGCCCAGACCTAGAAGAGGCCTCTGGTATTGACAACCAGGGTCCCTTGAAGGCTTGGATGCTTCTTTTAACAGAAAATAAAAAATATTTGCAAGGAATAAAAAAACACAACAAGACAAATTGAGACAAGACTGTGAACCAGCAAGACTCAGACATGATCTAGAAAACCCCTTGAGAATGTATAATTCTGACAGGGAAGAGGAGGACTGCCTCTTAAGTTCTCCAAGCTCCTACACGCTACTGAAACCTCTACATATAGCATTCACACATGGGCTGTAAGATATTAGGGAGAGGGTACACGCTTGTAGGCCTTCTACAGGCCATGTGTACCTCTGTGTGTCCCGATAATTACTGTCAACAAACAGTCAAGGAAAAACTGGTATAAAGAACCAGGCTCCCTGCTAGCTCAGACCTAATAGAAAACAGACAGACAAAGAAAGACAGAAAATCTAATCTTTTAAACTACCCACAAACTCTACTAAATCTGGAAACCCCAAAGAGTATATCCCCAGTATGGTCGCCAACTCTGTTGTTAGGGAAAAATACCATACGGACTAGCAAACTAGGGTCAGGCTTGCATGCAGATTTTGATCGTAAAGAAATTACTTTTTAACCTACCACCCAAAACTTAAACCCCTCTTTCACAATACATGCATGGAAAGGAACTACCAACCTTGTTACTGATGTTTGGTGTAGATCCTCCGTTGTGCTTTTGTCCGTTTGCTGGTGCTTCTCCTTCCAACGATAACCTGCAATCAAAACCAACAATGATGCATGCATGCTACTTTTCTACTTGAGGGTTAGAAATTAAGCACAAATTAAACAAATCATAGATAACTTATGCATTGGGACGGGAAAAGTATTCTTTTATTATTTTCAAAATGAATCAACTTACAATCAAATTTGAGATCGACCACCGCTCCTTGATCCTGATCCTGGGCTCCTCCTCTTCTGTCCTCCAACTACTTTGTGTTAATTCTCCTTAGGCTTGAGGAAAGGATAAAGGGTTGGGACAATGGATTCGGCAAATGGGTAGAGTTTCTTCGCTATATTCTTCCTCCTCCAAATGGTACCCCTACCCCTTCTTTTATAGGCTAGAAGGAGCTAGGGTTTTGGACAAACTCTCGGCCATGCATGGCCGGGAGTTTCAGTTAACTGACCCATATCTTTTTGTCCCGTCGGAAACTTTCCTATTTTTGTATTTTGTTAGGTACACGTGGGTTGTAGTGGGCCTGCCAACGTGCACACGCATGCAGTAGTGGGTTAGGGTGTGTGGGCCTTGACCAAAAAGGATTTTCAAAGAGGTTGTTCAGCAGATGTTTTGGCAATGAAGGGATATGAGTTGGCCTGATGCCAAGTAAGCATGTGTGGTGCAATTTAGGGTTATAACAGTAGTAGGGTCCTCATTGACCAATATATCGATCTCCTCATGTTCCCTCTCCCTCCAATGGACATACATCATGTTACATGACAAGTTCAAAGGGGGATTTATGTTGAAATTACTAAGACAACTGAGAGGGGGGGGTGAATCAGTTGTTACTGTGCTTAAACAATTTTAAAAATTAAAACCATTTTTAATATTTCTCCAAGTGACCATCAATATTATACTACTTATGGACAACATAAATAATGAGCATCACTCACATGTAAGATATACACAGAGACAGATTTTCACGAGGAAACCCATAAAGGGAGAAAACCTCTTCTTCTTTGAAATGATAGTCAGTCTTTTAAGTTCTGTACATCATATATAATTGAGCACCAACTCAATGTGAGGCTACTACCTTTGTTTTACAAGCTCCAACTTGTTTGACAACACCAACTCTCTGGTTTCTCTAGCACCCACTAGAAGGAAGCAACAACTCCATAAGTGTTCCAGCACCAACTAGATGGAAGCACCAACTTCCAGTAACACAGGCACCAACCTGTATAACAGAGAACAACTGTTCTCCCTTGCACCACCCTGCCACCCTAGTTTTTATGGCTGCAACTAGGTGGAAGCTATAACTCCCTGTGTTCAAGCACCCACTTGAACCTCTGAGGAAAATATTCCTCCCTAGCACTTCCCGACCACCCTTATTACAAATAAATTATTGAATAACGAATAACACAGATAAATCAATTCTTACCACTTCTTCACTGTTCTGCAATTCTTCTCTGCTACACTATTCTTCTACTCTGTTCATATTTGGCTTGACTTGTTGTCTCTGTCTATCTGTATTTTCTCTGTCCTTTTCATGTTCTTTGATATGTGCACATTCTTCTCTCTTCACCTTTTCTCCTCTGTTCACCTTATGTTCCTTATCTTTGAGATTTCTTCACACTACGCATGTTGTAGTTTTACCTTTCTACAGTTCAACTCATTTTTCAATCAGAACAGCTAACCACGCACAGTCACTGCCTGTCACCTTTATACACTACAACCTATTTAGTTATACCTTAAATCTCCAAGAAAACGCATCAGCAACTGAATCGCCAACCGTTCAAGAATAATGATTTAGTTATGATAACTGAATCATAACTGATTGACTACCTGTGAGATAAAACAATAACCCTTTGATCAAGTTTCCAATTAACCAACACCGTTGGATTAAATCCATAGGATTTCACATTTATCTCATATGTCCACTAGCTGTGACCGAATGCTAAACAGAAATTGAATTTCATAATTTTGCATCTCAGCATTCCTGTGATGAAGGGTCTCGACACTCCAAGTCGCAATCGTCGAGACTCTGAGATGAAGCTTAGCACCACTAGTTTCTTCCCCTCACGTGACCACCAGTCATGACTGTTCGCATTCAAATGGTCACCAGGTGAGAAAATACGGAGCGCTTGCATACCCTGTTGGGTTAGCAGGGCAGAACAGATATCAAGCATATGGTTAACAGAAATAAAACTAACTACAATCTAACTAACAACTGAAAGCAAATAACACTACGAAAATAAAAAAAAACATCAAACATAAGACACAGGGGTCATCAATGGTTTCAGGCTTGGTATATTAATGAAACTAGAGCACGCGCTGAAGAAAGAGATCAGAGGTTCCTTCTCCCTCCAGCAGAAGGTTCTTCGGGGCCCTCAACACAATGATTTCCTTAAAAATGAAATGAACTGAACTGAGTGGTGAAAGAACTCTAGGTTATGCAGCTGATGGATTGTTTTTCAAAGGCTGAGCTCTGAATCATCTGGACAGCATAACATTGCTTCGAATTCTCTGCCAAAACAGTATACCCTCATGGCTATTTATAGCATTTCTCCAGGCGGTCGCGTAACCTTCTTCAAATGTGAACACGGACCTGTTTAGGGTTCACTTAGGTCATTAACTCGTCGATTTTGCAGAGCTGACTCTGATTTGAGAGTCAAATCATCTTGGGGGCCGGTCCATAGGCGTTCGGGAGGCCGAATTATACAATTAATGCACCGTATTAGCAGATGCGTGGGTTTTTGTGTTGACAGGCGTGCGTCGGGCGTGCATGCGCTAGTAACACGTTTTTGTCCCGCGCATATGCACGTGCATCAAGCTGCTGTAAAGCGCCCTTCAATTTTTGGTTACTTTGTATAGTTTTTGACCCTTCTGGAATGATGTAAACTTAATTCAGTGCCATGAATGACTTCATTGTTGTTTTGATGATGTGGAGTTCTTGTCGCCATGTGCAGATGAAATTTCAGTGATAACAGATGCCCCATGATGGATGAGGTTAGGAGCATACGTATAGCCGAAATCCATCAATGTTTCTTCTACTGAGAATGTGGTTGTAAGGGAAAGCAATAGTGGGACCCTTCGGAGTGATCCGTTGGAGGAAAAAGGAACCGGTATCTGGACCTTCTGAGAGACGTGCATGAAAAAATATACAACTGTGTACAAACGAGGCGGGCATGCCCCATGCTCGTGTGATGTAACTCTGAAAAAATTTGACGGGAGTGTTGGTGTAGACAACTGGTGTAGACAAATGATAAAGGTAGAAGACAATTCTGCAACGGAACATACTCTGAATAATAGGCAATGATCACTGTAATAAGCAGTGACGATGATGTGGGCATTGATGGCCCTACCAAGTTCAGAGGTCTTTGGAAAATGACAAAAAGAACTGCAATAGTCGCAAAGTAAGACCCACCATAACATGAGAGAGTGTTGGCGTCGAATGTTATGGGGGCCAACGACAGCAGGGAGCAATGTTGTTTCCCCCTGTGCCGTCTGAGATCTCTCATTAATAGAGAATGAGAATCAAGATACTGTCTCCCTTCTGGAAAAGTGTGTTGATGTCAACAAAAGGGGGACGTGACTCCCAGAAGCAAAAAGGTACTCCGTGGAATCTACTGAGGTGATGAAGTGGCAGAGGTACATGGACGAAGTCAAGAAGTGGGATGACTCAAGATTTCCCTTGGTTGGAGGATATATGAGAGAAACAGTGGCGGCAACGGTGTAACAAGGTCGAGTGTCAGGGGGACGACAAGACTGAGGCTAAGTTGTGCCAGAGGCGGGACAAGGTGAACAAATTCAGAGGGTAGAGGTAACTCACCTGCGGGGTACTCTAAAGATATGGACGATGTCGGCAAGGGTAAATGATAAGTACTGCTCCAATCCAAGGGTGACATGGGTTGCGTGTGGCCAAAAGGCAGCAAGTTGCCAACGGTGACGACAAAGAATGTAATGACTGAAGGGAAAGGTGTTTGTACAATAAATAATAAATAATAAATAATTTGGGGAAAAAATGTACAAATACAGAAACGGGTGCCCCAATGTGAAATGCGCGCCCCAGGGAGGGCAGAATTGTCATGAAAAACTGATGAAGGCTGGGGGCCCCATTGGCGAGTTTCTGTATGAGGTACGTGAAATGAAGATAGGTTCGCAGATGGGAAAACTGATGGTGGATGAAATGGTGGGTTCGTGATCCTGCGGAGGTGCAGGTAAAACAGAACGTAACCAAAAAGTGATGATTTGGGAGTCCATATGGGAAGCTAGAAAAATGAGGAGAAGAAGTATGTGGTTGATTCGCAACATGATGTAAGACTACCGGGACTCCCATCCCTAAAGGGTAATGAAAAACAACATGAGTGTCAATAGTGCAAAAAGGTGCTATGAATGGGACAACTCATGTGGGTGAGAATGTTACCGAGTTGCAGTACCGCAGATGAAAATGGAGGTTTGGGTACTGCAGAGCCAGGAATGAGGACCCTAAAGGCTAATATCAGAGGGTGTGACTGGAAATGTAAATGCAATACAGTGGGATAGACTACATGCCAGTACTGAATATATACCTGAAGGGATGATGTCGATGACCAATGAGAAAGTACCTGCACACATCACAACCAAATATCCAAAGTGAACAATATCTGCAGAGTAACAAAGGTATGAGCTTGTATTTGAAAAATATGACTATGCGTGTGCATACCTAATCATGATAAGAAAAAAGGGCGCCCCGGGGGCTCAGGGTGAGAAGCGACCCCGAGACTGCTGAAATGTAGGTGATGGGATGTTGATCCCGTGGCTGAAGACGGTTTGAAAAACGGATGCTCTGAGCTCCCGGAATGGTGAGTGAAATTTTGGCAAAAACCCTATATATAGCTGTAGGGCCCACATTGCCACCTCATTTGTACCTGCTGATACAGTGAAATCCAGAGCAGATCTAGAGGAGATTGAGTGATTTCGAGAGCCCCAGGCATCCGTTTCCCGGTGTGCGAGTTTCAGGTTAGTGGTCTGAACATCATGCATAGCTATAGGTTTCAAATTTTTTGGGCAGGGTAGGTACGGGGGGTCGTACAAGAGTTTGAGGGGGTTTTTGGGTAGAGGGTGGGCCCACATGCGCGGGTGACTCAGTGGAAGGCGTGCATGAGTGCACACATGTTCACTGAATACGCGCGCATGTGTGCGCGCCTGTAGGGCGAACAGGCGCGCTCATGAGCGCGCCTGTGGGGCGAACAGGCACGCTCATGAGCGCACCTGTGGGTACGACAGGCGCACTCTAGAGCTCGCCTGTATTCTGAACAAGCGCGCTCATGAGCGCGCCTGTGGGAAACATAGGCGCGCGCGCATGCGTGCCTGTATAGTGAACAGGTGCGCATGTGCGCGCGCCTGTGGGTGGTAAAACCGTGCCTTTGAGGCAAGGTTTTAGGGTGAAAAAATAGCTTACTTTGAAGTTTTGGATGAGTGCCTAAGCTAATATCGGACTCTGGGTTGTGTGCAGGCGGTGATCAGTGACCATGGAGGTGCGGTGGCACGAGCGGGACTGGGAGCCACTGTGAGAGGCTGTGGTCCGTGCGAGGCCTGCGGTTCGAGCTTCTTTAGCAGCCAGTGGGTTGCTAAAGTTCTTTGAGTGCCCTTTATTGCGGGCCCAGGAGTACTTGCTCCAGTTCTTGATTGAGATGTGGAGCCCCGATCAACACTGCTTCCTCGTGCAAGGAGAGCAGGTTGCCTTCACTACGATGGAGGACATTTATTTCTTGACTGGGCTCCCCTTCCGGGGAACACCATTGCCAGCAGATCCTGTGCTGCTGAGAGATACTCCTCTGTAGGAGGTCGCCATGTGATACTTCTCAGGTGAGCGCTATATGACTGGGTCATCAGTGCGCATCAGTGCGATAGATGCCCTGCTACATGAGTGCATAGCAGCTATGATAGTGCGAGTGTACAGGACCCGAGCACCCCACCGGATTAGTGGTGGAGAGCTCATGCTAATGGAGAGGGTGGTGGTGGGCCATGAGCGGTTCACCTGGGGTCTGACTCTACATGCGTAGATGATTGCGCAACTGGACCATTGTCGGTCCATAGGCAGGGGGG
>JASDQU010436156.1:70903-84786 GCA_032191745.1 Picea mariana | reverse complement strand
ATCTCAGGCATACGCCAGTTTGGATCTGGCTCATATTCCTGAGTGAACACTCTATCATCATATATGGGTTTATTACTAGACTGACTCAGTAATTTCTTGTACCATTTACTGGGTTTATATGTAGCTAAGGCGGAGAGATCATGAGATGAGAAATCTTTAGATGAAGCCATTATATTCTACTGCAACTTTTGACAGAATCCTTTGAATGTTACAGGTAAGCAATCAGACAGAAGGTAAATTCCCCTTAAATGAGTCTAGATACTGGCAAACAGCAACAAGCCAATCAAAGGCATACAAAATGCTGAAACAAAATGCTTACGTATCTTTCGACCAAACACCTTCGACAGAACACGTCTTTAGTCTGGAGTATTGCACGTCTCGTAACCAGATTCTTCAAACACAAGGCTCGAATAGAATAACAACACTTCAAAACTTCTTTATATTAATCTCTCTGATAGCATATTACAGATTTAAGATGCAAGAGGCATCTATTGTTGACACAACACATATAAGATATTTCTACACAGAAAAGCAGGGCATTGAGTCCAGACACTCTGATGAAAACAGAGGTGTCCTAGAATATGGACGAAGGACAAGCTGCTGGCTTACTACTCAGGTAGAAACTATCTTGACTCGTACAGACACTGGCTCTGATACCAATTTACCAGAGGGCACACTTTTAGGCGAAACAGGACTCTTATATTACAAATGAGATCAGTGTTTTTGATTTGCTAACTCAGGATTCTGAAGGCAAGAGAAGCAAAGAGCATACACACTGCTCGACTCTAACTTAGACTCAGACCACTATCAGAACTCTCTCTGATTTCGAATGTTTCAAATGAGAGCCTAGGCCCTTTATTTATACAAATTCTAGCAAGTTCACGGTAACTAGGCACGGGCAACTGCCAGTCAAACGAGAATCTCCGAAAACTCTAGATGGGGCAACTGTGGACTACAGCTGTTATCTCATCCCTTAAAGGCTGGGCCATATGGGGACCCATCATAAACTTTTACGGAGGACAAGACAAGATACTTCACTACTTTAGTGCTATGATTTGACTAAAGCAAATATTTTACACTGTGGAGTTTACGGAACCCACGAACCGTCGAGACACCACTGTCGGCCCGATAGACATGAATTATTACAAACTTTATTAAAGCAGAGGACAAGAGGGTCCATCATGCTTCCATACGATTTACAATATTATATTCTCCAATGGAGTCAAATGAGGCATCACTGTCATAAGCATGACTTGCAGGTGGTGAGCTATGATCATCTGAGAAAGGAGGAAGCGCATTGAAAGATTCATAGAACGGGGACCTCATCATTGCAGGAATCAATTCATCTTCTGCCACGCAAGTACTCCCATAATAATCACTGTATATTTTATATTGTGGCTCAGAACTTGATGAGGCAACTTCTTTCAGGTCACTGGTTATGTGTGAAAGGCTAAACACGAACCAAGCTCCATGCTGAGCTGCTTCACATATTTCTGCATGGAACCAGATCTTGAATGCTTCCCTGTCATTTTGGTTAAAGAAATCTCTATCTCTGGGACAATATTGCCACATTAGTAAATATAACCATCCTGACCATGAATAATAATAGTCCTTAAATGAATCACATTCAAATGTTATCCAGATGCAACCATCATACTTAATTTGCTCCATAATCATACAGTAATCTTTATATGTTAAGAATGGAGTATGGAGAATCATGTAGACTTGGCCTTGGAAAGGGCCACCAGTCATAATACCTCTGAACAAATCTCTTTGTTCTCTGAAATAATCTCCATAGGAGGTCACACAACCATTTCTTTCAAACCAAGCTTTCAATATATACAAGCAAGCTGGACTATTCTTAATACTGCAAACTAAACAGTGAAAACAAAGACAATATGTACATTGTGTACAGACCAAGATCCATTTGAATCCTGGTGGAGCTTCTCTAGATATGGCATTCAGGGAGGAGGTTGCCATATTATTCTTTTTATATCCTTGGGAGAAACTTCTCTTGTTAACAGATCTGCGAGACAATTATCTTTCTCTGGTTTGTATTCTATGTCAAAGTCCTATCCTTCTAACCAGAGACTCCATCGCAAGATCCTGTTATTTCCCTGTTCCAGCAATCTGTGATTAGATAACATCCCTTTCATATGCTTTAAATCTGTCCTAACAATAAAATGCACTGGCTTTAGAAACATTCTATATTTTTTGATGCCATGTTTTACTGCTAAGATTTCTTTGTGGGAAGAGGGATATCTGGTTTCCGTTTCACTAAAGCACCCAGAAGTATACATGCAAACTTCTTCCAACTTAGGTCCATTTTTCTGCATAAGAACTGCTGCCCATGTTTCCATAGAAGCATCAGTTTCAAGAATTAGCTTCAAGGATATGTCTGGAAGATATAGACTGGGTAGATGCTGGATTTTCTGTTTTATTATTTGGACAACCTGGGTCATCTTATAATTCCAAGGGATTGCCTTACTCAACCTTTTCTGTAAGATGCACACATCTTTTGCCTGGTTTTCATAGAATTGACGAATGTAATTAAGGCATCCTAAGAATCTCTGTAATTGTTTGGTGTCCAAAATTTCATCTGGAAACTCTAACAATTTCTTGAGCACATGATCTTGTAACTCAACAGATCCTTTTGAAAGTATCATACCAAGATATATATATATGTGTGTGTTATTTTAGCAATTCGAAGGTGGGAAACGTGGAACCTAGCATGAGTTCCACGTTCCTCCCCCTCCTATTTCCGCAATAAACTAAACCGAATACAAAAACCCTACCTATCGCTCACACCTCTGTCATTTTACTTGCTCCGGCCTTGCTCTTCCGCTCTGCATCGTCGAGGGTTTGAGGTCACCTTCCCTTGCAACCATGGTAGTCATGGCCGACCCTCTTGGTCTCTACCCCATGCGGCCTTAGTTCGCAGCCTTCACGCCATGCGACCGAGGGTTCCAGGAGTGTCTGTCGAGCTCAGTTAAGAAGAAGTTAAAGTCTCTTAATCACGTGGTCGTGGGTTTGATAGGTTTCAGCAGGAGTCAGTCACGGTTGTAGCTGGTGGCCTTAGTGAACGTGCAGAGCTGAGCGCTCGGCCCCTCTTAAAAAACAAATTCCTTTCGACGGAGATCTTAAAAAACAAATTCCTTTCGACGGAGATCTGGAACGAATGAAAAAACAAAGCTCATTCATCTTTTTTTTCTAAGTTTTATATTTTGGTGGAATGAAGCTTTGTATTTTCTATTGTGGGTGCTCTCGATTTGGTTCTTTGGCTCCCTAGAGTAAGGAGAGTATAAGAGAAATAACATATATCGGTAGTTAATTTCGACGCAGTTGAAACGCAAAGAAGGTTGCCCATGGTCAGCCCCTTTGATCTTGGTCATGGTGTCAACAACCTACCGTAGGGTTACCATTGCAACATGATTCAAAAAAAACTTAATTTAAATTGTGTGGGAAGGAAAAGGGTATGGATTGCAATGCTTTCTTCTGACATTATCCACGAGATTTCTCTCGTTCCATTATACATAAAAATTGAATAGAAAGCATTATATGTGTTTTCATTTCACAATCTATCTTTGTTTTGTCTTGTAATTTGTAAAAGTTTATAATATATATATATTAATCCAAAAAAATTGTAAAAATTTAATTTATTTTTTTAGTTATACTTTTTTATTATTATTATTATACTTGTTTTCCTTTTTTTCAAGGCATTAATCATATATATATAAGAGTTAAGTCTCTCTTTTTTTCCATATATATATATATATAATTTTTCTTTTTTTTCTATTAAATCATATGATATAATTCTTTTGATCCTTGTTGGTTTCTTGTCAATTGCAGAGGAGGTGAAGTTATAGAACGGGGGACTGGAATAGGAGATGGGGGATGGGACAGGTTTGCAAGACTCTTTCCTACTACCCGTTATCTCATCTTTTTGGGTTATTTGTACATTCTTCCCTACCAGATTCTTCTAGGTAGTTCATTCAGGGTTTCTAGGTAGTTTTGGGTTAGTTCCTTGTTGGTCAAATCTAATAGTTTAAAGGTTGTACCCCAAAGAGTTTTTAGGTTGTTTAAATTCTTTGTCATGCATGTATAACTTTTTGTTCAAAGGTGGGTAGGCCCTAAGTTTCAGTTTTTGAAACCGAGCTCTGATACCATATGTAATGCCCTACCTAGGGCTTCATAGCTAAAAATTAAATTTGTAATTTGATACCAAATGTAAAGCTTTAATAGTAAATTTGGCTCCCCAGCTCCAGGAAATCAGATTTCCTAGCCCACGAGCCCAAAATCCCAGCAACACCAGTCCACTAGTAAAAACCCACAAAAAGTTTTGCAACCTTCCTCCTCTCCAAAATTTATGTTGTCTTTCTCTTCTCCCTGGTTTCTCCTTTCTCCTCAAAAAATAATGCCCCTTCCCAAGTCCAAATCCCTCTTCCTTATCCTTCTCTCTCGAATCCTTCCCATCCACCTTATCCTTTGTCATAAATTCATACCAACCCCAACCACAAATGAAATACTTAATATTATTCATTGTTGCATTTCTTGAATCAAAAGAATAATTAAATGATAAAACCTACTTAGTTTAATAATTAATTGATTTAATTTAATTTAATTGATTATAATCATTAATAAATTTAACTGGGTGTTACATCATCAACTTGTAGGTTAGCTCACTATGCGAGTCCATATTTGTATTAACATTAAATTTAAAAAAAAAAAAAATGTACACTTATTTGCACCATACCTCGCATCTGTTATACATTCACAACATAATTTTTAACTAGTATCCATGTACTAAAATTTCACATTTAAATTTGTATGTTTAAACAACTCATATAACTATCATCACCATGAACATACAACAGTAACAATAATATTATGCAACACATAAATAGGTCTAAATATATATATCCCAAATATCTATATCAATTTCAGTGAGCCCCAATAGTTTACTAAACAATAAATTACTAAGATGAATACAATCAAAGTTTTGACTGCCTAAGACCAAAATATGGAGCATTACAACTAATCTATCCATAATTGGCTCCTTCAAGGTGACATTTTCTTCAATCCAAGGAATCTCTAAACCTTTATTGTTTATAGTAAAATACATTTTATTTTGGTAATAGAATGATTCAACCATAATCTAAAACTTGTCTTTTTATTCATTTATTTAACATAATATTTGTTTTCATCTTCAATTTTGCCATTTTTCAAGTCCAAAAATAAAATTACAATATTAATATAAATCACCTTCAATTCTTGCCATTTTCAAGTCCAAAAATAAATTTACAATATTGATATGAATCAAAAATGAAACCCATGTAAATTCCTCTTAGTTTTTCAATCATATTACTAACCAACAAATGAACAAATACATACATATATTTACCACAACTGATATATACCAACCATGTCGTAAACCCTCCATTAAGCCTTGATAGAAACCTTATGTAAGTCCAATCGATTACTCGAGACACACCTTATATATATACATATATAAATTTTTGTTATGTAAGTCCAATCTATTACTCGAGACACACCTTATATATATACATATGTAAATTTTTGTTATATATATACATGGTACACAATTTAATGGCATTCACCAAGCATCCCATAATCCTAAATAAGCATATGTGTCCAATAATTAATCAATAGTGATAGACACCAAATATTTAAAGCTCGAGCATTCTCCTAATTCATAATTCATCTATAGTGTTATTAATATTTTGCATTCCACATAACCATAATATATCTATTTCATTTTTTTTTCATTTCACATAACCATAATATATCTATTTCTTCTAAACATATGCATATACCTAAATGGCTAACTAGAACTATCAGTGGATGAAATAATTCTTCATTGACAACATAATGAAACATCAACATCTATGTCGACTAAGCTAACACTTTTTTTCCTAGCAAGAAATATAATTGTATATATCTAAAATAACTCCCATCATCACTACACTCAAAAGGACTAACATCCAATAAAACACGATACATAAAACAACCTAAAATAATGCAAAGCGAGATGAAAGCTTATTAGTTAGTGTTGCCTCATTGTTGTCCATTACCCAAGTGATAAGCATGTGTGGGGATCATGTTCAATTAGTTCAAAGATATTTTCATGATAAATGCTTATTTTTATTTTTTTTAAAGATGTATTTTATAAATAATAATAATAATAATAAATAAATAATATGTTTGGTTATGTAAATCTATTTATAGTAAAAATAGGTGAATATTATTGAAATCGTCATATTTATATTATAAAATGTTAGTTAATTGATGATGATGAATATTAATACATATTGAGACCAAAATTTCCATAGTTTTGATGAGTTAAGAGTTTATGAAGTTCAATATTATTAGAAATATCTTGAAATTGAGATTTAATATTTCGGGCATACGTAAGACATTCTAAAAGAAAGTGTTTTTCGTCATCTACCTTCTTAGTATCAGAAAGATGACAAATTCTTTCCTCTCGAGGCATTTTAGGAATTGTCCAATGCCATGTTTCACTATGGAGCTCATGAGAGTTCATTCTTATTTTAGCAATATTGAATTTCTTCTTTAAGGTAGTTAAAACATAAAGATATTTTTGAACTTATAGATTGGGGTTCATGAATTCCTTCTGGTATCTTAATTTTCTCTTTTCCTCTTTCTTTATTGCACCACAATTTCTCAAATTTAGATGTGACAGTATTTTTAATGGTATCAATATTTTGTAGAATGACCTCTTCTATAATCCAATGCTTTAGACAAGAGTTAGCACCTTCATGCCATCTCCTCTTACACCATAGGTGAATTTGACTAGAATTTAAAGAAATCTTAGGGATTCTCTTGTCTTTCATGTTAGTAGTCTTGTGCTTGTACATTGGGTACCTAATCATAGTGATACTCTCAATAGGGGAAAGACCGGCTTCTATGAGAAGGATAGGATAGGCTGTATTTCTTTTAATTTTGAGATTACAAATTATAAAATGCTTCTGTATTTTGTCAATCTTCCTACATGATTCTCAAAGAGGAGTTTCTTTTTTTTTCCACAACCATAAGTCTCATGATCTACAATTATTTTCAATACCAAAATAGGCTTTCCACCTAGAATTAATCATTTTCTCAGTGTTGTGGTTCTAAATAAGCTTGCGATGAAGGTCAACTCCAAGATATTTGTATGAAGTAACTTCCTCAAGTTGCACATAGCATAGTTGTTACATATTATGCACATGAAAAAAATGTGGTGAATTTGTGAAAATATTGAATGGAGAAAAAAACAAAATGTGTTAAAAATGTATTTAGGAAGGTTAATACAAGCAACATGTTGTCACCCTCTGATTAGGAAGATTAATACGAGCAACATGTTTCCATCCTCTAAAATAATAGCATATTAAACTTTCATGGAATTAAACAAAACAGAAGAAATTGCCATGAAAGGTGTGAGTGCAAGATTAAAAAAAAAATCCATTAATGCAAGGTAAAGTGCAAAACAATTTTCTCCAATGATCTCCATTGATATAAGATAAGTTTTTCTAAAAATAAAAGATAAAAGTGCAAGAGTTTATTTATGGCTCATATTTCTCCAACAAATACCCTGTTCTATAAACTTATTTGTCAAACATGGTATAAAATCATCCCTCACCTGGGGAAGGTCAAGCAAGGAAGTTTCTAATTTTGTTGTTCTTTTGAGAATGAGAGGAGACTAAGGAAGTTAGATCATGAGAATCGAGCTAACTTGCAATTAGTTTTTCTTGTAAGTATACTTTTGTTGTTCTTTTGAGAATGAGAGGAGACTAAGGAAGTTCAATCATGAGAATCGAGGTAACTTGCAATTAATTTTTCTTGTAAGTATACTTTTGTTTCGGTTGTAAACGGATGCACTTTCGGTAGAAGTTGACACCCTCCATTTGTTGCCTTCGTTTTTTAGTCTTTGCATTGTAAAATTAGGGTGGAGTTGCAAGAAACCCTGTGAGGTCTGAGCTATGGCTCAAATTGATGAAATGTTAAAGTTATTAAACACTTTATTCCTCTATTCCATGGACAATATAGTCGCCATTGACAAAGAAACTTTGCAGTCTATTGTAACATGCTTGCAAGTTTCGCAAGCCAAAGTCGGATTGCTGCAAACTCAAACTCGACTTCTTCACGATGGCAAAGATGGTTAAGATGATGAGGTTGATTCAAATAAACAGCTAGCATAGCAACCACTCAATGAGTTAGCCCCAAATTCAAGTACAGATGACGTTCAACTTTATCTTTCCAAGTGGATCATCGGACCTTAGGAAGAAATCAGGAACAACAAGCACAGAACATGTATCAGATATGAAAAGAATGGCATCTTTCATAATCTGGATTACACCAAACCAATCTAGTTCCAAGGTGTTGGATTGTTGCAAGAAAGTTCACATTCACCTGCTCCAATTCAAGTGCAGATTTTGATATGCCAACATTGTTAGYGAGTTGGCCACATGGAAGATCAGTGCTTTGATATTCATCCTTGCGAGCATTGTGGACAACAMAATCATCCTTCARATAGGTGTTCCAAACGCAAGACAAYTGCAAGAGTAAAGAACCACCATGGGTGGATGATTTCTTGGCAATGGTCATCAATAGTCAAGAAGATATCTCAGTCATATCKACGAATTCAGTCTCGAGCATTGATGCATCTTGCAGTGGATGGATTTTCATCTTCTCACCTTATACCTGATATGGGGGGGACAACATCAGCAATTGACAGTCAGGATTCCAATTTYGAAGTCTTATCATTCAAGCAACAACAAGCGAGTGTGATTGGTTTGTGGTTTTCCTTAAACCACCACTTAGTAGAAGACTTACAACTTATATTAGACAATGGTTTGTGTTTTTCCTTAAACCTCCACTAAGTAGAAGACATTCAACTTCTGCTATAGAATAGTTTATGGTCATTTTTAAACCAGCATTGAGAGCACTTCCAATTAGCATAAGACAACACCTTCCAACTTCTAGCTAACTTAGGAAATGTTTCGTGAACCATTGAGCCTAGAGTAGGGTTTCAAAGTTTGTGGTCATCCTTAAACCACCATATTGTTTTGTGGTCTTCCAAAAACCACCATCACCATTTAATAGAAGACATCATCTTCTACTAGCCATTCAGTTTGTGCTCATCCCAAAACTACTAGATTCAAAGAGCACATTCAGCCATTAGCAACTGCATACTTCCATATTTTAGATGTCCACTTTCAGATATCAGCTCTCACCTTGGACTCATATAAACCCCTTCGGATTAAGGAGGGGAATTTTGGAAACATAATCCCTTAGGGTTACCCACTTGACAAAATATGAAAGTCAGATGATAGTAAGGGTCAGCGAGATTCCAAGAGACCTTAGATGATGACTCCAAATGTCACATCATATATATGTGTGTGTGTGTCATATGATTAATAAAATGTGCATTACATACTTATCTAAATCGTGTCTCCAACAAAGACCTTGACTTCTTCCCAAGGAAGTCCCTTTCAGCGATATCCCTAGTCACGTTGTTGAGCCTCCTATAGATAAATTATTGATAGGCCAATACAAAATCTAGTAGTGAGGTTTCAATTTCAAAATCTAGAAGTGAGGTTTCAATTTGATTTGTTATGTATACAATTTCAAAATTACCTACGAACTCTAAACTTGCATAGTTGTTAAATGTTATAATTTTAGTGCAAATTTCAAAAGGGCTCATGGGTATTAGTTTCCTATATTTCAATCTCTCTCTTTACTAGTAATATTAAATACGTCTTCAAAGGACTTTATATTGAAAAATGTATTAACATCATCAAATTCTTATTTGGCAAAATGTTAATTGACTCGAAATTTTAATGTTACTAATTTTTATTGTATGTTGCAATTTTAATGTTACTAATTTTTATTGTATGTTGCAATATGTAGGACCACTAGCTATTCAACGAACCTTTGACTAATATGTAACTTCAATAGTGTACAAGTAACTTAAAATTTTAAGATGCAATTATGCATTGTGATACAAATTTCCCTATATACATGGTTCAATACATGTTTATGTTTATTTCACAGTGTGTATTTATACTCCTTTGTTAACTTCGGTATGTATATCTTGGATTTCATTTAAACAAATAAATCTAGATAAAAAAATATCGAAATAAAACATGTGGTTCTTTTAATATTTGACATGTATAGGTTTTACATCCTTCTCTTTTTAATGTACAGGGTTGTTAAGGGATGTAGCTCGTGTAGGAATTTCTTGCATAGGTTCCAATGTGAGTGTGCATGAAGTGGTTTAAGACATTTTAGTAGTGACTACCTTGGAAAAGTGGTCACTAATTTTATCTAGTAATTTCATTTAAAAATAAAAAATAAAAAGTGAAAGTCTAATGCTTTGAAGTAAACTTGGTTTTAAGGATCTAAATGAAATGTTCTAAAAGTTTTAGAAAATTAGTGATTTAGATTAGGATCTAATCTTAGTTGTACATCTCAAGATTGATATAGATGGCAACTAGGATTAAGGAGATTAATTGTTTCTTTCAAAGCATAAATAAGTGATATGTGGACAATACAACATCTCATCATATGACATCAGCCTAGCAGTTATTTTCTAACCTAACATAGCAAGACTCAAAAGTATGGGTTGAGCTTGGTGATAATGCCAAGTACCCAATAGCAAGAGTTGGCATTATTCCCTTCCAACTTGACTCATGTAACTCTTTAGATTTTGATGATGTTATAATTGTTCCAGGTATAAGAAAGAACTTGCTTTATGTTCCGGTTATGGAGGATATGGGGTATGTTATGGAGTTCAAGAACCAACGAGTCCTCATCAGGCCAAAGGAATCTATCCCAAATACAGCTCATGTTATANAAGGAGATTAATTGTTTCTTTCAAAGCATAAATAAGTGATATGTGGACAATACAACATCTCATCATATCACATCAGCCTAGCAGTTATTTTCTAACCTAACATAGCAAGACTCAAAAGTATGGGTTGAGCTTGGTGATAATGCCAAGTACCCAATAGCAAGAGCTGGCATTATTCCCTTCCAACTTGACTCATGTAACTCTTTAGATTTTGATGATGTTATAATTGTTCCAGGTATAAGAAAGAACTTGCTTTATGTTCCGGTTATGGAGGATATGGGGTATGTTATGGAGTTCAAGAACCAACGAGTCCTCGTCAGGCCAAAGGAATCTATCCCAAATACAGCTCATGTTATAAAGGTTAGAGAATATAATATTTATAGGTTTCAAGTTGAACCTATTTGAGTCGTAGTTCATAATAGTGATAGCTTGTGCAAGTTGTGGCACAAGAGGATAGGGCACCTACATCATAAAGCATTGCCTATTCTWAGGGAGATGRTCATAGGTCTTCCAGAGTTCAATGTTGAGCAACATGAAGTATGCAGAGGATGTCCAGTTGGAAAGCATGACAATGATGTTCTCCCAAGTAGCAAGCATAGGTTTAAGAAGATTCTATACATGGTGCATTCATAGGTTTGTGCACCAACGTAGATAGCATCTATTTCRGGAAGCATGTACTATGTTTCCTTCATTGATGACTTCTGTCGCAAAACTTGGATCTACTTCCTAAAGAMAAAGGATGAGTTCTTTAGTAGGTTTCAAAAGTTCAAAGCTGTAGTTGAAAACTAGATAGGGAAGAAGATCAAAGTATTGAGATCGAACAATGGGGGTAATTATACCTCCAAATAATTTGTGACTTTCTACAAGGAGGAAAGAATCAAGGGATAGTTGATTGTTCCATACAGCTCACAGCAAAATGGGGTTGTAGAGAAGAAGAATTGATCCAGCATACGAGTTGTTGAGAGCATGTTTCATAAACAAAAAAGTCTTGATGTTTCTTTGGGTAGAGACATGCAACACAAAAATCTACATCCAAAATCAATGTCCTAATATGATCTTGGAGGACAAGGAACCAAAAAATCCATTCATTGGTGTAAATCCAGAGGTGATTCATTTTCCGCATCTTTGGTTGCCTAGTTCATATCCATGGATGGGTAGAAACGAGGACTAAGTTGGAACCTTCCAACATGAAGGGTTTGTTTGTAGGTTATAGTGAGACTTCAAATGCCTTCAAGATATTTTTGAAGCAAAGGAAGACAATAGTGAGCAAGGATGTAAACTTTGAGGAAGAATTTGCATCCAGGAAGTCCCATGAGTCTATTCTGGTGACAGRGGATGAGGATTTGTAAGCTTCAAAGGTTGAGCCCGAGTCACCAATGACATCAAGACCAATATAGTAGCCTTCAGGTGAAGAGGAAGAGATAGTATCCCCTTCCACTTCTATTGGGAKACCTTTATGGTTCACTCAGACATTAATGGATGCTCAATGGTATGTTGAGACTCCTAGGAGCACATTTAGAGAGAAAACCTCTAAAGACGTTCTAGACTACATGGAATTAATGAGCAACGATGTAGATTACAAGCCTTCCAGCGTTCAAAAGGAAATGGATCAGCATGTATGTTGGGATGCCATGGTGGAGGAGTATGTTAAATTTAGAGTTGCTATTAAGTTCTTTTCAATTTACTAGACAATAATAGAATAATTAGGATCACTGAGAGAAACACAATCACAAGGCGCACGGCATTTTATCCTAGGAAACCCTCATGGAGGAGAAAACCGAGCAAAAACTTCCTTAATATAGATTTCCAATACAATGCCAAGATAAAAGACCAAACACTAGAGAATATTCAAGACTGAGCAATGTGCCTCTCTCTTCTCCTTCTTCTAACTGCAGCTTCCTTCAAACTTGCGCACTAGATGAGTGACTTGAGTGAGTGAGTGAATGAGGCACTAGCCTCTCTTATTTATACTAGCTGAGGAGCGTTAGGGTTGTGTATTTTCATCAAGCAGGACCGACTTCTTCAACTAGTGGCTAAAACCACTTTAATTAGCTCTAGGGGCCGACTTATCAATTAGCATCATGTAAACATGGTTTGACCAATCCAAAATAGAGGATTTGGTCATACATAAGTCCCGACATGATAAATCCACAAAATGGGATTGATCTATTTAATAATAACTCAATTATAATTAGAATATACTTCGCAGTTACAATATTTCAACACTCCCCCTTAACAAGAAGGGTATTCTACAATACAACATCATCAGGAGAGAGAGAGGGAAGAAACATCATCAGCGTCTTGGAACATTGATTGGTGCATCTATAAATCATCAGAACTCTTTATCATCATCAATATCATCATCGTTCACAGCATGGAGCTAGAATAGCATCACCATCATCATTCATAGCATGGAGCTGGAATAGCATTATCATCATCGTTCACAGCATGGAGCTGGAATATGAAACATCAACATCAGTTAGTATAAAACTATAACAACAACATCAACATCAGTTAGTATAAAACTATAACAACAACATCAACATCAATTAGTATAAAACTATAACAACAACATCAACAGCACTAGGTTGATACAACATCATCAACGGCACAAGGTTGATACAACAACATCATCAACAGCATGAGGTTGGAGAAACAACATCATCAACAGCATGAAGCTGGAAAAACAACATCATCATCATATAGCAACAGAATGAGGCAGGTGTAACAACAACATTTTTTGGTACTCTAATAGACCCTAGGGATATGCCCAGGAATCATAAGATTCTCTAGGATATAAAATCCTAACGTAGCTACCACGTGGTACTCTGAAAAACCGTCCTTACCGGACCTTCAAGATCTACCCAAGAATAAAAAAGATTCCCTAGGATATAAAATCCTAACGGAGTTATCATTATTGACCGCAGTTGGCATATACATGCATAGGTACTCTAACAGACCGTCCTTATCGGACCTTCGAGATCTATCCAGGGATGTTCATTCCCCTAGGATA
>JASDQU010436156.1:49908-64598 GCA_032191745.1 Picea mariana | reverse complement strand
CAAAGTTGGTGGATCCCATCTTGTATAGGCCATTGATAGGTTCCTTGATGTATTTGGTCAAGACTAGACCAAATATATGTTTTGTTGTAAATACCTTGATTTGGTTCATGGTGGAGCTGAGGCAGAAGCATTGGGTAGCAGCAAAACATATGCTCAGATAATTGAGGGGCACAACAAAGTATGGTCTAAGATATCTTGGAGATGGTGAAGTGAAGTTACAAGGGTATTCATATTTATATTGAGAAAACAATGCAACAGGTAGGAAGATCACCTCCCTTGAGTTCAACAAAGATACATTGGTTTAGTGGGAAGCAAACTTCTGTGCCACTTATCTCAATAGAGGCAAAATACATAGCAACCAATACTACTAGTTGTGAGGCCATCTAGCTTCACAAGTTACTTGCAAGATTRTTTGATTGGGTGTTGGATATCATAGTCATTTATTTTCGTAATTAGAGTTGTATCAAAATCTTTAAGAATCCATTGTTTCATGATAGATCCAAGCACATAGAGATCAAATATCACTTCATACGAGACCGAATTCATAAGGGAACAGTGAAGCTCCAATATATTCTCATAGATCGGCAGGGACTTGATATTCCAACCAAGCCCTTAGCAAAATGAAAATTTGAAGCATTCGGAGATAGACTTGGGTGCAGGATTCCTTCCTCGCTAAGAGGGAGTGTTAAGAAATGTATCTCGAGTAGGAACTTCTTGCACAAGTTTCAATGTAAATATATTGAAAGTGGTTCGAGACATTTCATTGGTGACCACCTTGGAAAAGTGGTCACTAATTCCATCTTGTTATTTCACTTGAAAAATAAAAAAATAAAAAGTGAGTATAATGCTTTGAAGTCAGCATAGTCTTAGGGATCTATGTGAAATGATCTAGAAATTCTAGAACATTAGAGACTTATCTATTAGGATTTAATCTTAGGAGTACATCTCAAGACTGAGATAGGTGGCAGCTAGGATTAAGGAGATTGTGTATTTCTCTCAAAGCATAAAGAAGACAAGATAGGATAGGTCAACATCACGTGAGACGAGAGCAAGAGAGAACAGGAGAAGGTATAAGTGCATTCAAAAAGAGGGAAAGCAGATCTTTGAAGTCACTAGCAAGTATAACAAACGATACATTGTTGTAACAGTCTTTTTTCATGCACAAGTCGTACACCTTCAGATTTGGAGATCATAATTTATCTTATGTGATTGCTTAAGTGTGCTTCATTGTTAGAAAATAGGAAGAGCAATCTATTGTTCAAAACGGGCAGAAAAATAGCAAGATGTATTGTTGCGTCGTACTATTGTAGCTTTTCCCTTTCTTACACGAGTTGTACACTTCAAATCTAGGAGATTTAATGACCATATAGCTACTAGTTAAAGAAGGTTACAGATGCCACCTTGTAATCTTTGATCAAAGGAATGAAAAGGTGAATTGAAGGAGAAATCTCGGTGTATTTATGTGTTTTATTTCCTCTGCTATTCATTTTTCAGTGGTTGTGTGATTGATGCACTATTCAGAAATTTTAATTTTTTGCCCTTAAATAAATTGTGTTCTAGGTTATTTAATGAGAGAACATTAGGACATCAGTCACTTAGGATTGAAAATTTTGCAAGGTGCACTAACTTGTATGCTTTTTTAATCGTAACTAGGAGATATTTGTACAAGTAAAAACTATAACTGAGACTCACAACAAGATTACAAAAATTATTGGCTTTGGATTTCAAACAAAATTGTCAACTCCTTATTTGTCAAATAAAAAAATACTCATGTCCACAATGTTAAGGCCCTTCAGCCCCTATGTTAAGGCCCTAATAAACATTCGTTATTAGTTTATTTTTTATATTAGTAGGTCAGCTAAAACCTTTCATTGTAACCTTTCATTATAATTGTACCATTTGTCTCTTATATATATACCAAGGAGACCTAGTCTTAGGATCATCATTTTTTGTCTTCTGAATTGGATATATTGTAAAAGGAGGTTTCCCCTCGAAGTGGACTATATTCATTGACTTTCTATGATTTTCAAGATGCTTGGTTCATAACATTTGGTATCAAGAGCATTGATCCTAGGGTTTCACTACTTCAAGCGACTCATCTTGAATTTTCGCTATATCTTTTTTCTAGGACGTTTCGGACAGCGAAATTCAGAGGTTACTGAGGAGACATATCACAACACATATAGCCTATAGCCTACAGCCTATAGAAGATAGGGTTTTTTATTCATCCTGAAATCAGTGTTAAACAAATCATCTTGGAATTTTCGCTATAATTTTTTTTGTGAAGTTTCAGACAGAGAAATTTTGTGGAAACTGAGTAGAAATGTCATAATACAGGTGGTCAAAATTTCAAATTTTGGTTCGTTGTACTTTCRGAGATATAGTCCATGGAAGATAAGGTTTGTGAATAATCCTGAAATCGATGATCTTGGCATTTTCACTGTAATTTTTTTCAATGARGTTTTAGACCAGAATCCCGAGTTGACACAGACATGTGGAAAGATTTTTCGTATTTTGACTCGTTATATTTTATGATATATTTCTTATGGAAGTTAGGATTTTTGCAAAAGTTATTTTCTGGTGATTTTAAGAGCTTTTTCCATGGTTAGCAAGCTCATTTAAATAAAAATGGAAATTTGTTCCAACGTCTTTAAATAACACAGTTATGTCGTTAAGCAAGTAAAACTGCGGTTGGGGAGTAATACACACAGAAAATACGCATGGTTTCACATGGTTGGAAACACATTGTTTTACGTGGTTGGAAACACCTATAACCCATGTTGGTGTCCAAAGAAACTTTTCCATAATCCAACTTCTGAGTCCAAGAGTACTTTTCACCTATCAAAATTATTTATGCCAGAAACCCTTTGCTGAAATCTATTTCCACACATATTCGAGCATATGTAGATATGATGTGGTTCTTTGTTTGTGAAATTATGTAGTAGAACCTTCCTAAAGTTGTACCAATGGCTCAAAGAGAGGGTAAACCCTAAAAATGCAAGAGCAAATTTGGGAGTCTAACCAAAACAGGAGTCGAGATTAAAGAATCAATCAAAAGATCAAAGAAGGGAATACAAGACTTCATGCATAAACCTAAATTACCCCAAAATCAAGGTCCTAAATCTAGGATCAAATCCCTCTCTTCTGGAAGATCAAACTCAATAATAAAATACCAATTTTCACAGGGGTAAATGGAAGCGTCACTTTCATCTCTTGCTTACAAGAAATCGAGATCTAATTATGAAGATCAATTAGTCAAGGCCAAAAACCATTAAAACAACACATTAATGCATTGGCACTGATAAAGGTTGCCCGATCAACAACATCTTGCACCGTGAGAAAGGATAAAGTCGAGGCCTCCTGCACTAAAGAAGAATTAGAAGAGGGGGGACAAGTAGTGGCATCTTTCTTGACTATATCTATATAGGAAGAACCACCCTAATTACCAACGAACCATTGATTGAACCCTTGAAATAACTCGCAAGCGACACTCCAAAGAGCTCGATCTCAGTTGCCCCACGACTTGGGATACCAATAGAACCAAACACAAACCTTGCCATCACCATAGAGGAACCTAAAACACAAAGAAAAATGCCCAAGTCATGCTCGAGCTTGTAAAAAAGACCTCTACGAGTGACCAGGGCCAAACCTTCGCCCTAGTCATTGCTTCGCCCAAGGGAAGCTTTGCCACAATATATCCTTATGTCGAACAAAAATCAATACATTGTTAAATCTCTTTATAGACAAAAAATTGGCATGCACAAATTTTTCCTCTTACCTTTTTCCATGCACAAAGACACTTTATAACAAAGATTTAGTGTGAATTAAATCCATATCAATAAAATGAGATTGAAAACTTACCACATAAAGTTGTTAAAAGTGTTTATGGAAACTCCTTCCCTATTTATAGTTGAGGGTATACCCTAGTGAGTACTCACCCCAATTATAGCTCAAGGCTCTACACTCATAAAATAACTCATAAAATAACAAAGAGGATGATATGTTTAAATGCTCATAAAATAACAAAAAGGATGATATATTTAAATGGCAATGTTGTATAGGGAGAGGGCTAGAATGTCAAAGAATGAGAATCATATATGCAACCATTTATTATGTTTCTATTTATTTAACATATTTTCTTTTATATAAAATATAGAGGAGAGGGCTAGAATGTCAAAGAATGAGACTCATATATGCAACCATTTATTATGTTTCTATTTATTTAACATCATTTCTTTTATATAATATATTTTATATGATCTTGTTTCTATTTATTTAAAAAAAAAAATTATATAATAACTTTATATGATATTTGTTTTTATTTATTAAAAATCTTTTGTTTTATATAATATACTCTATAGTAATGATTTCCCATAAATTTTAAGAATCCAAAGCAATCGAAGGTGATACATATATATATTGTCCACAACTCATTTCATAAACATCTAGATAACTATGCATTGATAGAAATAACAAGCCACCAATAGTAGCAAAGCAGCTGCTATCTATCCATCTAGAACATGCATTGCATCTAGCCTCAATCCTGCCAGTTGCTAATCATACATTCATCACCTTCAAAATTCAATTTAACTTCAGCTTTACTGCAACCAAATTTCAATTTATTATATGTCCACTTTATCTTTGATGTTAAAAATCATTTCACTAAAAGCTAAAATGAAACATTGTCTACCATTTGCCATTCATGGTCCATCAAGAAAGTGAATTTACTCTCTTGTGCAATTTCAGTGATTACCTTGGACAGCTTTTTTCATACACCACATATTGATCTCTCCTCAATGATGGACAATCATTATGTAGATATTATATACCTTGTCCCACAAACAAGGGAGTCTCATATACCAATTTGGTGTTTGACCATGACCTTAAAAATAGATTATTATTATTATTATTATTATAAAGTACTTCATATACCTGTAACACTCTTTATCCCTCCAAGAAAAAACAATCTGAAAATTCTTATTTGCTTCATAAAAAAACAAAAAAGAGATCATACATATTCACAGAGAACCGATTTGTAAATATGCCTAAATTCAAAGAAAAATCATTATTGCAATATTCCAAACCAAGCAACAACTTATTTTCGCAAATAGGCCATCCATCATTGTTTTCCAAATCAAGTTTTACACGTTATGAAATTGCAACATGGGAAACAACCAACATAAAAACATGAAATTTTTATATAGCCTGGCACTTTTAAAACGCACATTTCCATCTTCAACTAAATTGCCTCAAACATATTGTCCCAGGCATCCCGCACTATCTACCTTGTCCATCAAACATATTGTCCCAGGCATCTCGCACTATCTACCTTATCCACCTTATCCATAAGACTAAAGACCATCCCATTCCTAAACCATAGAACAATCACAATTAGCCACCCTCACCGAGCAATTTGCTAAAGAACTGATCACTAGATCTCCAAATGTGTTGCAACCAATACACTACACACAAAAAGCCAACCCAGCTTTAGACGTAACTCCCAAACTAGAAACCAAATCTCAACACTTAGCTGACAAAGCAAAACCATCTGGGCATAAAACTTATGTTTTTGCTTCCTCTATTTGTTAAGACATGCATATTCTAGGCATATGACTATATGAGGTTGTTGATCTCTCGAGCCCATTGAGATACATAAAAGAACGTGTCAGTGTTGAGCAAGGATGCTCACTCTCCACACTTCATGGATTATATTGACGAGTTGGAGCAACATATTTACCGAGCTTAGATGATAGTTGCGTAGTTCTTTGGAGTTATTTCCATCATATTCATTGCTAACGATACGGTATAAATGCCAAATAGTGAATCCCCAATACCAGCTTCATATTTTAAGCACATTTTTTCTCCATAGGCTACCACACTATATAAAGATGTGAAAGAGATTTTTCTAAAACAGTGTGACAAGAAACTATTGAAAATTGGAACCCATTTCTTTTCTATAAAGACTCAACATACCCAACAAAGATGTAATGGTGATTCCTTGTTCTCTATCACATAAGATTCAACAAATAACTATTAAAATACACGGAACCTAACCTCTCCCTAAATAGAATAGGGGCAGAATACAGGGACTCTAAAAGATACTCCTGTTTTTCATCACTTGCACTGTGCCAATAAAACATCGAGACCTTAATCTTCGCAAGACTCTACGAGTGAGTTGGATGGAAAATTGTTTCAAGATAAGCGTTTGGCTATTTAAACTAGAACTAGTTCAACGAACAATCACCAACGGCGATATACTACCTAATTATTGCGAACTAGTGAAATATCCATGTTCTAGGGACCCTTTTCAATTGAGGTTGCTTTCACTAACCTATAGAAAATGACAGGGATTCTCTTCAATTGAGATCACATCTTTATAAGCTTTCGCTAACCTTTAGAAAATGATAGGGGATTCTTTTCAGTTGAGGTCACATGTTTATAAGCTTTCACTAACCTCTATCCTCTTGAATTGAGGTCACATGTTTATAAGCTTTCACTAACCTTTAGAAAATGACAGTTAACAGACACCTCAACTTGAATGTCACATGTTTATAAGCTTTCACTTACCTTTAGAAAATGTCAGTTAACAGACACCTCGATTAAAAAAAAAAGTAAGAAGATGAAGCATCATAAGATCAAATATCCATATCGAAACTTTATTTTTATTGAACATAAAACATATTACCAAGTGCTTCAAAATTTACAAAATCAGAAAGAGGTGGCCATCAAAATCTCCCGGAACGCCTGCACACTGGATAAGACTAACTGTAACTAACTGGAAAAGCAAAAACCAGCTTAGAACTAAGAAATGAGTATAGATAAAATGATGGAGAAATTGACTTGGCCCAAAGTAGAGAGTACAGAATCTTAGCAGGGCTAAACAAAACTACCTAAATTCATTACTGAAACATATAGTTATGGTTAGAAACATGGAATATTCTGTGAACCGCTAGCCAGTGCATAAAACCAACTTATCTGCAAGATGAACCAGAAAAATAACTGCATACCTGACTGATCTGTTTCTATATTTTTGGTGAATGACTAGAGAATTAGCTAAGAAAGGAACAGTTCAAGAAATGATCCAATTCTAGAAATAAAGCATGGAGAGAGAGTAAGAATTACGGATCATCCAAACTCCAATGCTTTTTCAGATATATACTTCTTTTACGTTCAAAATGGAAGATGGATAAATGAACAAAATGTGCAAAAAAGCATGCATGAAACTGCTAGTAGATGAAGAATATACTCTTAAATTCCCATATGAAAGTGACAAAATAAGTAGGATGTGGGGTTATGCCAAGTAATAAATGTCAATGAGTGGGTACATGAATAGTGGGATCATTTGTGAATATCCCGAACAGATCCACATGATAAAATGTAAACACGAAAGATGCAGCTTCATTAATTTCAGACAATATCCTTTGGATTTTGCATTCAACTTCCTGCTTCTTAACGAGTCAGTGTACCTTAACTAAATTGATATAAGAAATATAGCCTTTCTATTTTAGAAAGCATCATTTTACCAAACAAAGTGCAAGGAATGATGATACAAATAAACCCAATGAAGTTGGACTCAATAAAATCTTAATGAAAATATTTCCTACCTTAAATAAATATGTAGGTGTCATGCTCATTGCTCCTCAAACAAATAATAGCTTGCAGCAACAAAATACTAAAGAAAAGAGGCAAGTATAAGTTACCATCAAGAATGAGCAAAATATGGTTATAAGTAATCATTAGGCAAAACCTAACCAATAACTCACAAAAAATGAGATTGGGCTCTAATATCATATTTTCAGGCATTATATAATCTTGCTATGAGCAACAAGCCTTCTTTGTGTTAGTGTCAGGGTCTGCAACAACAATAGTTTTCCCTTCTTTGATGCCAGCTCCTGCAGCCTCCTCTGAGGCAAGGGCTTTCTTGCTGATTATCCTGTGTATCTCCGCCAGAATTGTTTGAAAGGCCCTCTCAACATTAGTAGCTTCAAGCGCTGATGTCTCTAAAAATGACAGACCCTCTTTCTCAGCAAAACTCTGAGCATCTTCTGTTGATACACCTCGTAGATGCTTTAGATCAGATTTGTTACCTACTAGCATAATCACTATGTTGGAATCGGCATGGTCTCTAAGCTCCTTCAACCATCTTCCAACATTCTCAAAAGTTGTAGGCTTAGTAATATCATAAACTAGCAAAGCCCCAACAGCACCACGGTAATAGGCACTTGTAATTGCTCTGTATCGCTCCTGGCCAGCAGTATCCCAGATTTGTGCTTTTATCGTCTTCCCTTCAACCTATGAGAAAAGGCATGCAGAGCATACTATATAAAAACCTCCACATAAAATAACACAAAGGTGCACTGTTGTATAAAACAAGAAAAAGCTTCATTGGAATGACAGGTTTACTATACAAATGCATCAGGCAATGGCTGAGATATAGTATGAAATATAGTTGCTTTATATTCTAAATATTCTACAACAGATGGATTCTACCCAGTATCAGAGTTACTGTACCAACAGCTATAAAAAAAGATGCCATAGAGATCATCCCAACAATCAGAGTTCTGAATGATTGACAGACATATGAATGAGAAAATGCATTTTAGTAATTCAACAAAAACAGATATCCTGTGAAGACTAAAAATGGCATATAAGTTTCATCCTTCAGGTACTCTTGCTGGTCGGTGATGTCAATGACCAATTAGATGGAAGAACACACAGCAGCATCTAGCTGCAAAGAATATATGCATGTATACAATGTGTCTCACCATTTTCTTTTGTCTGCTAGAGAACAATACAAATACTTTCTCCAACCTGAAAGTTTAGTTAGTATGACCCAGAACATAAACAGGCCATTTCTATAAGATGTCTAAAAAGATGATCTTATTAAAAAGTAAACATAAAGAAATAATATGAGTTTACATTTTGTAAATTATCATAAGATCAATTCATAGATATTACAAAACTGTTACTCCATTGATTCCAATAACTTGATCTGCACTTCTCAAATATAAATACATGAACGCCTTAGTAAAATAAATCAGTGTTGCAGAACTCGGAGTTGGGAACATAGTCACAGAACCCATCCAATTTTCCAGGTAGACCTTTCGGGTAGACCTGACCTGTCCTCAAAATGAGTCAATTCAGAGTCCAGACCTAACTCTGCTAGACCCGGTCTAACCTGGCAGACACAGATTTGACCTGATCAGTCCCGGACAGGTCTGACTAGGCTCGGCTAGACCCACGAGTCTTGATACTCAACCAGGTCTGACAGGTCAACCTGGGTCAGACAATGACCCTATGTTATAAAAGGCCAGTTGCCCTTCATTTTTCACTTTTCTCCGACTGTGTTTTGGAGAATGGTTTTGCACTAGGGTTTATGGCATTTTGCAGAGTGAGACTTAGGGCATCTTGGATCAAGTTAGGGCACAACATCATCAGATTTTCAAAGCTGATTTGAGCCTTGAGGAGAGCTAGGACACAACATCATCAACCTACCTCTGCTAGGGCATGACTTCTACATATTTTTGGAGTTGATTTGAGCCTCAAGGGGAGCTAGGGCACAAATTTTCAACCCATTTCTCAGCTGCTACGGCACAAGCTTTTCAGAAGAAGAATTGATGTGGTTAGAGAAAACACTGGCAGGGGAAGGGACAGGAGGGCCTTCTCTTGGCCCCCAATACTAGGGTGACATATGTATTATGTATTATGTCATGTTTCAAATTCGACATTGGACAGTTTTTTTGTTTTTTGTTGGTGTCTCCTCTTATCCTGATGTGGCAAGTTCGCCCTTCCCAATCTGGGAGAATATCAATGCGAGTAGCAAACTTACAGCATTCAAATTGAAGCCTTCAGCTGAGAGGCCACAAGGGGAGGTATCTATTCCACCAAATTTTCCCAGGACTTGCACTTCCCTATTAAGATCATCTTCCCTTTCTAACCTTTCACGTAAGCTTTGTCCCACTCCTCCATGGAGTTGATGTAAGTCTTTAGCCTTCAAGGACATTATTAACTACTTTAATTGCAATAGTAAAGCATGATCAAAAGTTGACCTTGAATTTCTTCTTCCAGCTTAAAAAGAAGTTGGAACATATCCATGTATCCCCTTTCCATGTAACTTTGCTTGTTAAAATTTTTCCTTATTCCGACAAGCATAAAAAAGACAAAAAAAAATTGAATTGTACTAGGGATCAATTCCTGTTCCACCATCCCACCAAAAAGAATCAGTGTTTCTTTCTCCATCTTTTCAAAACTATAAATTACCCCAGTTCCAGACCTTTACTCCAAATCAGGTACTCCTCTACTTGTTACTGTTAGGATATTTAGGCACTTAGGAGTTAGTTAAAATCTACTTGGTCTAATGTGTCGTTAGGTAAAAGTGTGCTTTTTCAGTATGCATTAGTATGCATTTGTTCCCGACATAGAGTGATCCGATGGTTCATATTCTCCTCGATCTTAACGGCCATTGATCTATGGCTTAACACCCGATTGATCCATGATCTCTATTTAAAGAGCATGGAGGGTCATTTGCCGATGATCGATTGTGAGAAACTCTCTTGTAAAATCTCTCTGTAATCTTTTTCTTTTGCATTAATAAACTGCTCCAAGTGGTCGCGTTAGTTGGCGCCGTGGATGTTTCTCCATAGGGGTTTTACCACGTCAAAACATCGGTGTGTTGATCTTTGATCTAGTTGTGTGAGTGGTTACTGAAGGTGTTCGTCCTCTGTTGGAATACCTGTGTTGTCGAACATGGTATCAGAGCCTGTTTGAAGACGCACTCCTGTTGTAGATCAAGATCGTGAAGCCGAGTTGCCTCATCTTCATTTTCTGCCATTTACGTACATTTCTAGGTTGGGGGGACTGTTCCATTGCATCCGGGGCGCTCGTTTCAGTGAGGAACGCTTTTCGTTTCACTCGAAAAGGTCTTCGTTTGCCCAAGATATGGCCATTTCAGCTAGATCCAGAGGTATAAAGCCTCAATACACCCTTTTTTAAATTTTTGCAGCGTATTATTTCGGTTTTATATTGTTTGTTTCCGGGTTGCTACTCTTTTAGATATGTGTATGCTCTTTGCCCCCCACCCTGTGCGACCTCGGAAAATCAAAAACAAATATGAAAAGGTGCATTTTCAGGGTAAGCTAACCGAGATCTAACCCTCGTCATCGAGAAGCGAAAATATTTTCTTGTGTGAAAAGAGTTTTTTATGAGCACGCTCTCCAAGGCCATCTTCCACAACAACACCCCCAATCCTCCTGCTAAACAATACAATAAGTTTTGCTAGCCCACTTAGTTAAAAGTTGCCTTATTAAGTAGGAGGTCTTGAGTTCAAGTCTCTCTTTTTGTTACTCTTTTTTAAAAAGTTCATGCTCCATTGTAAAGTGTATTTCACTTCAAGTATAAAAGTGAATCACTATAAGTAGCTTTAATATTTTATTTTAGAGTTATCTATTTTGCATGCAGCTTTCTTTTATAAAGTAACTTCATTTAAAAGTGATTCCCACTTCTTTTTATAAAAGTGGGTCACTTCATAAAGCAACTTATTTGTAAAAGTGAGGTTATTTGGAGGGGTATCACCACCATGTGGTTCTTTGGTTATTGTTTATGCCTTTTTTAAATGGGCATAACTTTCACATCCAAAGTCCGTTTTCAGTGTCATTTTTTTAAAACCGCCTAATTCTTCGAGATCTTTCCATCTGGATAATCAGTTTCAGTTTTTAAATCCATATTATCTGCATATTTAATATGGCTTCTTCCAGTGATCTTTTGCTTACCAGCACCAACTACTTCCAATGGAAATCCCATATGGAGGATTTATTAAGAAGTAAAGGCTTATACCGGATTACCTTGGGAAAGGAAAAAGAACCCATTGATGTTGATAAGAAAGTCAAATGGGCTAATAGGAGTGGTGAAGCACTTGCACTGATGGAATGTCCATCTCTCCTGATTTAAGGTTCCACCTTCAAGAAATTGATGACCCCGATGAAGCTTGGGAAAAGCTTGAATCTGTGTTTGGTAAACACAATATTATTCGAGCACATCAGTTAGAAAAACAAATACCGACTTTAAGTCCAAATGTTCTTGCATTGAAGACTATCTATCGAAGTTTAAAACACTCGGAATTTTGTGTCAAGAATATGAGATAAAGTTGGAGGAAGAGCGTTGCATCTGTATTATCTTTCTAAGATAGGTAGTGCATATTTTGTATTTTTATCTACCTTTTATGCCATGAGAGAGGCTCTAGGGAAAGCTTATCAAAAACCCACTCTTGAGTCCTTTTGTGATGCTTTGATTAGAGAGCAAGATAAGCTTGTATAACTTGGAGTGATCAGCACTGCAGGTACCTCCAACAAAGCCTAGTCGCCCAGCAGAAAAATAAACCCAAGAATCCCAAGAAGAAACATCCTCGCCACAACAATAGGCAACATAAGGGTCCCAAACCCACTCAGACAACTTCAGCTCCTAATGGTGACAAAAGAGCAAAATCTAAAAATAAGAAGACTGACAGACATTTCAACTTTTGTGATAAAGATGGTCATGATGAGTCCAAATGTTTCAAGAAGATGGCAGCATTAGAAGCAGCGATGAAGAAGCACAACATCAGTATTGATTCTACTTCTTCTTCTTCTTCTTCTCATGGACATGCACTTTTTGCTTCTGGTTTCTCCTTCAATGCAACTTCTAATTCTTCTTCTAATGAGTGGCTTATTGATTCTAGAGCATCTTATCATATGGCTAAGGATAAAGACATATTTTCTGCTCTAAATGAATGTAACACCAAAAAAATATTTGTTGGTGATGATAGATTTCTTAGTGTTGTAGGATCTGGAACAATTCAAGTAGATAATGGTCATTTCAATGATGTATTATGTGTTCCAAATCTTTCTTGTAACCTTCCATCAGTATATCAAATCAATCATTCAGGTGAAGGTAAAACCGTAGAGTTTTCACCCCACCAAATTGTAATCAAGGATATAAAAGATCCTAAGCATGTTCTTGCAACTGGAATTGCTGATGATATTACCAGGTTGTACAAGTTTGACAACTTTGGGTCATCATCTTTTCCATCAGTTTTTGTTGCTCATAGCGATGACTTGAGCAAAATTTGGCATGAGCGGTTTGGTCATCTAAACTATCGCTCATTACAACAACTATGTAATCAAAAGATGGTGACTGGTCTTCCTCTTGTTTCATGCAGAATGGTGTTTGTGTCGACTGTGTTCTCGACAAACATCATCGGGACAGTTTTGACAAACGTGTCTCTTGGCACGCCTTGGGCCCTTTGCACCTTGTTCACAATGACTTGTGTGGTCCACTTTCTTCTCATTTTTCTGGGTGCAAGTATTTCTTAACTTTCATTGATGACTTTTACATACGTACTTGGGTTTACTTCTTAAAACTTAAGAGCGAAGTTTTTGACAAGTTTCAAAGGTTCAGAACAGATAATGGAGGCGAATATGTGAACAATAGTTTTACAAGTTACTGCACTACACATGGCATCCAAATGCAACACGCTATTCCATATACACCACAACAAAATGGTGTTGTTGAGAGAAAGAACCGCACGATCCAATCTAAGGGATTAAGTCTAAAGTATTGGGCGGAAGCCATCAATTGTGCAAATTACATAGTAAATCGCACTCCCACAAAGGCTCTTAAAAATATCACACCAGAAGAAGCTTGAACTAAAATTAAACCAGATGTAAGCCACTTCCGTGTATTTGGCAGTATAGCATGGGCTCACATTCCTGATGAGAAAAGGAAAGCATAGCAGCCTAAAAGTGACAAGTGTATATCTGTTGGTTATTCTGAAGATGTCAAAGGTTATAGACTTCTTCAAGCACATTGTAATGAAATTATTATTAGAAGAGATGTTAAATTTGATGAAAATCTCTTGGCCTGCGAGCCTAATTCAGCGATTGTGCCTTCTTTGGCATGCGAGCCACCTTCCGCGTTTATGCCTTCTTTTGTTCCTATTCTGGTTTCTTCTTCAGATGATGACAGTGAGGATGAAAATCCACCTCCACCTGCTCACCTTCCTCCATATGAGTCCATTGAACCTGAACCAGCACCAACACCGTCGCTTCCTAGATGGGTCCATTCAACATGAGAAGCAACTAGTGATCTTGTCTGTGATCCTTCAGATCAGCATCGGACATGTTCTCAGTTCCAGCGAGCCTCTTCTCTTTTGGTTCAAGTTTCAGAGACTCATGATCCAGAGACATTTGCAAAAGCTTCAGGTCATCCAGATTGGGACATGGAAATGAATGAAGAGTATCGTTCTTTAATGGAAAATGATACTTGGGATCTTGTACCTCTTCCAAAAGGAAGAAAACTTGTCAAATGTAAATGGGTCTATAGAACTAAGTATGCATCAGATGGAAGTGTTGAAAGATACAAGGCTCGATTAGTTGTCAAAGGATTTTCCCAAATTGAAGGAATTGACTATAATGAAACATTTGCCCCTGTAGCCAAAATGAATTCCATCCGCCTTGTTCTTGCCCTTGTTGCCTCACATAAATGGGAGGTCCATCAGATGGATGTTAAATCCACCTTCTTGCATGGGGATTTGCAAGAAGAAATCTACATGGAACAACCTCTTGGCTATGTCCAGAATGACTCTAGCCTTGTTTGTCGCCTTAAGAAAACTCTTTATGGTCTTAAGCAAGCTCCCCAAGCTTGGTATGCCAAAATGG
>JASDQU010436156.1:27294-49377 GCA_032191745.1 Picea mariana | reverse complement strand
AAGTCTACTGCAGGTTATGTTTTCAGCCTTGGTTCAAGACCTGTCACTTGGGCCTATAAGAAACAACAGGCTATTGCACTTTCTTTAGCAGAAGCAGAGTACCCAGCAGCGGTAAATGCAAGTTAGGAAGCCTTGTGGCTTCAACAGATTAGAGTTTGGATTCTAGCAGCAGCATCCGACCAGCCTTTGGTGGGACAATCAAAGTACCATCAAGCTCGCCAAAGACCCGGTTCAACATCAGCACAACAAACAAATCGAGCTACACATGCACTTCATCAGAAAGCTCATTTGTGATCAAGTTATTGAAGTGCTCTTTTCCCCTACAAAAGATCATGTTGCACACATTTTCACAAAATCTCTTACAGAAGCGAAGTTTTCCAAACTTCGATCTATGTTAGGAGTTCAGGAAGTTGTCATTAAGGGGGGATAGGCTCTAATGCCTCCTTTATTCTTCTATTGTGTCACTATTGTAAATCCTTCAATCCTATCCCAAGTTGTTCTTAAGGGGGGATGTTAGGATATTTAGATACTTAGGAGTTAGTTAAGATCTACTTGGTCTAATGTGTCGTTAGGTAAAAGTGTGTTTCTTAGTGTGTTTCTTTAGTATGCATTAGTATGCATTTGTAGTTAGGAAATCCAACGGTCATGATATGTTCCCAACATAGAGTGATCCGACGATTCATATTCTCCTCGATCTTAACGACCATTGTTCTGTGGCTTAACACCCGATTGGTCCATGATCTCTATTTAAAGAGAATGGAGGGTCATTTGCTGATGATCGATTGTGAGAAAACTCTCTTGTAAAATCTCTCTATAATCTTTTTCTTTTGCATTAATAAACTGCTCCAAGTGGTCGCGTTGGCTGGGGCCGTGGATGTTTCCTCGTAGGGGTTTTACCACGTCAAAACATCGGTGTGTTGATCTTTGATCTGGTTGTGTGAGTGGCTATTGAAGGTGTTCGTCCTCTATTGGAATCCCTGTGTTGTCGAACAGTTACAATTTCATTTTTCTTTTCTCAAGTCTATTGAAAATCCAATCGCACCCTTCTTGGAGTTGTTCAACTAGGTATAGCCAATACTCTTCCTTTTCCACTTCTAAAAAACTATGGAGTCTTTAATTTTGGGTTAAAATATTTTCTAAAGTTGCATACTCTAAAGATGTTCTTTGATTGAAACAAGGTATTTGGTTTTCCTAGGCCTTATCTTCCAAAAGGTGGGTTACCCACTAAAAAGGGATCCTAGATGTTTGCATTCAATCCATAAACTATAATCCTAGGACAAGTGGATGTTAATCAAAGGTAGACACTCAAAAATAATCTTCCATGTCTCTGTCCATTTTTTGTACCTTCTATCAAAAACACTTCTAGATTTTTTCCTGCATGGTACTTATAAAGGAGAAACTGCTACGAAAAGTGATTTTCTCGGTCATATTAACCAACACCAATAGTCTTATTGTTGCTACTCCAACTTTTCCAAAGCACACTTTCACCCATTTCATCGAGACAAACTTTTTGTTAACTAATTTCCTCTGTTCCAAAGGAATTTTGGTCCATTCCTAGCAACATTGTTTTAGGAGAAACTTAGTAGGAATAATCAAATATTGATAAGATCCTCAAGTCAAATTTGATGAGGATCGACTTTTAAACTACGTATAATCTTCTTCCCAATAGTAGTCTAACTTTTTAAGTATTTCCTTGAATCCTAGTTTCCAGTCCAACCTTCTTTATACTTTTTCAAATCTTAGGTTGCAGTCTAATTTTGATTCTTCAATAGTGCTTGTGTAGTTTAGCATTGTTAGAGCCTTTTTTTTTATTAGGGATTCAATTGATTGTTTCTTCTCTAAATCTAGATCTCTGAGTTTCTCTTTGTCCAATTTTGATATTTGTTTTCCTCTGCAATTTTTGTTTGCGAGTCTAACTACTTCTACTTTGGATGACCAATCTCTCAAGGCTTTGAACGAAAATCCTTTTTCCCTTCTGGCATTGCTCCTCGATACCTCCAACTTCACATGCTTTCTTTTGTAGATGTGCACTCCATTTTCCTCTTCAAAGAAGTCTCTTCTTCTTTTTCTTCCCCTAGGATATCTCTTAATCCCTCTAAAAGATGATCGAAACCTCTTTTCCCCTCATTTCCTATCTCTTTATGGACCTATGTTAGATGTCCAACTTCTCTTCCACTTCAT
Source organism: Picea mariana (assembly GCA_032191745.1). Classification (NCBI taxonomy): domain Eukaryota; kingdom Viridiplantae; phylum Streptophyta; class Pinopsida; order Pinales; family Pinaceae; genus Picea; species Picea mariana. The sequence continues at coordinate 47,196 of JASDQU010436156.1, read as the reverse complement.
TCTAGATTTCAAACTTATCTCCACTTCCAATTTTTTCTCTTGAACTCTTTTTGTTGCTTCGAAACATTATTGTAGGCCCATTTTTTGGCCTTTTCTAGGGCGTCGTGTGAAACTTGGTGCCTCTTCAAAGGTGCTTTTCCCCAATCCCTAGAGAAGTGCCCATGTTTTGTGCACTTAAAAGGAGCCTGCTCATAGTATTATTTTGTGAGTGTTTCCAACCCAAAATATCTATGATTCTATAGCTCAAGTGGCCATCCCGTATCTCTTAAGACGTGAAAACATTGTTGATCTCAAGTTCTATGCTAATTTCCTTCAGGAGTCCCCTTTTGAAGTCAACTTTCATGCATTTCACTTTTAAGTCCACTTTCAGACATTCTTACATAAGCAATGGATTCTCTATTTTTTGTTTGTTCTAACATTTAGCATGAAACTACCAATTCCGTCTTCAATCTTTGCCAGAGTTTTTTTCCAATCCACCAATAGATAAGTAAGAAGGATAGTCTTACATAGATTAGAACTCCCCAAAAGACATATGCCATTGGATGAGAACTCAAGCACTAGTAATCCATATCAATGTTGCAAATATCATTTGGAGAATATATCGTTGAGCATCCGGAAAGAAACTTATCGAAAATAGCAGGGAAAATATCGGAAAATATCAGCAAGCATAAGCTTGAACCTCAAAAAATTGGAAAAAAATGGCAAAATCAGCAACCTGAAAAACTCTGAAAAGATCAGAAATATCGAGGTTTGGGAGAAATCGAAGATATTTGCAACACTGATCCATATACAGGCAATGTTACCCGTAAAATCTAGGGCCAACTATTACAAATATTTTGTTTATTCAAATTGTTTCTCAACACAGGCAAAAAGATCCCTCTTCAAAAAGAAAAAGCTTGGATTCCTCCTTCAACTTTTGGGTACTAATTCTGTGTGGTTCAAATATTTGTCTTGACATTGTAAGTTCTTAAAATTACCCATCAAGGCTCATACATACATCACAACCACCTCTTCTTCGATATAATCTGCCTCTGTTGACAATAATAAAATATTATTCCAACATTCTAGGAATGTACACCATGATTATTACACTAAATTTGACGATTTTTTCTGATTTTGTGATTAAGAGTTTAAAAAGCTAAACAGCCTCTTGAAGACTTTTTTGAGCAAGGATCTTTGTAAAATGGCCAACTAGAAGAATCTCCTACCAAATTAACCAAACTCAATACAGTCTAAACCTCACCTATTTTTGTAACATGCAAATAAAAAGATCATTGCTATTACATAGGATGCCCATACAATTAACAACAACTGAGCAACTCATTGACTTAATTGTTGTGTAGTAGCATACATTTTTACAATATCCACCTAGGTTTCCACTTCAAGAACACACTCTTTCCTAAAAAAAATTATATAGAAATCACCCCTAAAAATTATTTTCTTCAAGCTTGATAAGAACAATTTACAACCATCATTACAGCTTAACTATTCTGAATTTATCAATTGCATTAACGTTGGTTTTTAGAGATACAGGACCATAAATATGAGAGACAGAACGATATATAGAGAATGTGATTGTTGATGGAATCACTGACAATGCTGCTTATAGTAACTTACAGCTGTCCTTCAGCTATGTTGTCATGCTACGAGGGGTGTTTCTATGCCATCAAAATACCCAAGACTTGCACCTTGCCCCATATGGACCCATTCGGGGGGGGTTGAACCCAGGTCTCCACATCCAATCATCTCCCTACTTGCCGCTAGACCACACACCTAATCTCCATAAGCATTTTTTATACACCAAGTGATAAGTTATTTAACTATCATCTCAACTGACCTATATTTAAAGTCGGGTCATTAAAATTTACTGTGACCCTCTCAAATTAGGACTCCTACAAACACTTTACCTTGACACTTCACATGTTTGTTAATAATGCTTTTGATCTGTACCTGCAAATTGCTACAACGGCATCTATGTTTCTACCCTGACCTCTGTTGTGGCTGTCTCAAAATCAGGCCATTGGTCCCTCTCTGCGCTTTGGCTTGGGTTGTCTGTGTCACGGGCATCTGTCAACATTCTACTACAAATTTCAGAGTCAGCATGAATATCTGCTCTGCAACTCAAAGCTGCAACCTTCTGCAAATTTCTCATATCTCATACACTGACGGATTGAAAAAAATGTCTTTGTTGTGGGTTGCGGCTTGCCTGATGGATACTCATTTATATGCTAACATCCGGTCTGATTTCCAGCATTCCCTTTCACTTCCATTTATTTCCTGAAAGCATTTTCTCTTCTGCACAAAACGTGGCTTTAAACTGCACAAACCTGACACCGCCTGCAAAAATGTCATATGCCTACTTTGAGGGTTTTGTTATCTACTCTTAATACTTGTTTGTACATGCGTTATGTCGTCTACCTATGTCAGTAGTTCATTTGCATGTGTTATTTGCCTGTCTTCCTACATCTGTTGTTCTTCCTGGAATTTGAATCAACCTTCGAATCACGCAGAGAAAATGCCTGCCACCTCTGTCAATTTATTAATTATATATTCTCAATACTTTGAAGTTTGTTGACACTGTCAAATGAACTAAACTTCAATCATTTTCTTCCAAATGTTTTAAAATTGGAACTTTATTAACCTCTGCCCCAAAGTTTGAACATTGGAGATAATGCAATTAATTTTAACTTCATAAAAAACTTTAATTCACCTGCTCAATTTTCATGGTGACTCCCAACCACACAACTCTATCCCATTTCTCATTCTCTCGAGGACAGAATCGGTGTAGCTCTAATACCACTTTGGTTTTAGGATACACAATCATAAATATGGGACAGAAGCATATATATGGAGAACATATTGATTACTAAAGGAGTCATTGAATGCATCACCATAAGGCTTTGTTAAACATCAAGTGATATGTTATTTAACTACATTCTCAACTAACCATTATTTTATGTTGGGTCATTAACTTTTATTATGACCCTCTAACATTAGGACTCTTAACAACACTTTATTCAATGTTACCAAAGCCTCCTATCACCAATGCCAAAAAATAAAAGGAGGCTTAGACATGTGACCCTAGGATGTGAGAACACACATCTTAGGGTTAGATATGCGGGCTTAGGATGTGAGGACACATATGTTAGGGCTAGACAAAAAAGATATATTAAAAGAGAACATCACCCCTCCAGACCTAATGATAGCAGACAGGACATTGCAGACAACACATGGAAATGAAACAACACGAACCCAGACTGAAAAGGAGAAGCTATCATGGAGCATTAAGGAAAGTCAGAATCATGATGCATATACAACGGTCAACCCCATTCAAGCAAAAGTTAACACTGGATGACTGGGGCAAAGGTGGAGGAATTTTAGAGAGGTTTGAAGAAGAAACACTTCAGGGCAGCACAATGTTAGTGGTGTTTGCAATGGACTTCTCTTCTGCATCTGGGTGGGGGATCTTCTGAAAGTGCTTTGTGGTGGTATATTGCTTCTAGGTGGCATTGGTTTCTCTTCCTCTCCAGCATCTGCATCTCTACCAGTCATTCTAGAGCTCTCCACTCTTGAGGTCAGTTAATTTGTGCTCTCTTTTCTACTATTTGGTTTATATTCTAGTGTTGAGGGCAGCCTTGCTCTTGAAGGTTTCCTTTGTGATCCATGTCTTTGATATTAGCCCTCTGGTAGAGTTGATCTTGATCGATCCCACGGGATTTAAGCCCGCTTCCTTGTCATTTTCTGGCTTCTGTAAAACCCTTAGTCTTCTTTTGAATCCCCAATTTTTCTGTTGCACCATAGTTATGAGTGGTCATCCTGCATCACACTCCTCCCCGGCATCTAAGGACAATGATAAAGGTTCATTTTTTGATGGGGAGGACCCTTCTAGAAGAGGTGTCTGGTTGGAGTCAACAAAGAAGCAGTTTGTTGATAAATCAGGGATCATGCCTATGAAAATCTGGAAGGACTTCCAGAAGTGGGAAAGAGAGAGTGAAATGGAGTTAAGGGAAGAGACTATGATCGGCCAACCAATTCCTCCCCATGGACCAATGTTGGATGTTAATCATCACATCCAAAAAGTTTAGCTGGTCAGTGGAGTCTTTGGATCAAGAAATATGAAGAAGCCCAGCAGCATCACACAGCTTGGATTATTAGTCTTCTAAGGGATAGTATGGGAAAGGAGGAAAAGGGAGAAGGATTGGAAGGAAGAAATCAATGTCAGGCTAGGAAATGTATTTGAATTCCTCAGCTGCCACTCCAAACAAAGCATTCAGAATCTGAAATGGAGGCTGGAGGAGTGCTTAGTGATGGATGACTGCAAAGTAAAGGGGAAGGCTGCTATCAATTATAAGTTTAGCTATGGAAATTAAAAAGCCCAATGTATGTAGGGCCAGCCTGGAAATGCATAGCTGATCGTGCTCTTCATGAATATAGTTTAGTTATGGAATGAAAGACATCAGTATACTAGCGAAAGATACAGAGACCACACAGCGCACACAGAAAGATGGAAATCACGTGAAAAAGGTTGATTTTTGAAATGCTGTGGTACAGTTTGAAAGCATTGTTCAAACAAATAATCTTTTGTAAAGAGCAATCAAAGCTTTGTATGTATCTAGATTTAAGTCAGTTACATTGTACTAGTAGAAATCTCAGGCCTGAATCATCAACGGGATATCTAAAAAGGCCAAAAATCGAAATCATCAGGGTAATGGCATGGACCTTCCCATTTTGTAAAATACTTTTGTATTACTAATATAAAATCCCTCTTTTCAATACTAAAGAAAAGTAATCTGAATTTATTATGACTACAGGATATTATATCATCATTTTAAATTTTGATTTTCCGTTCATCCTTTAATCTGCAAGCACTGCTATGAGTGTTGAATTAAGCAACAACAACAAACAAATACCAAAAAATAGTACTTATTCTAAATAAACTCAGAGTTGCTTAGCTAACTCTATTCTTTGTTAACTGTTGGAAACGTAATGCGTTAGGGTTATTGTATTATTCACTTGAGACAGAATATCAATAGTCGAGTGAATAGGAACTGTCATCAGAGTCCAAGAGACCTCTTGGAAGATGAATCCAAAGGTCATCTAGATGTATTTATATGTGTATCATTTTAATAAAAAGCATTCCACACTGATCTACATTCATGTGCATTCTAACAGTGGTATCAGAGTGTGCCTATAGTTCTTAGGCCTGAATTAATCTATGGTAGTTGTCCATAGTTGATTTTCTGCCTTGTCCAGAAATGATTCCTCTGCCTGCAAGTCTGTCCATCTGCCTGCAGGTCTGTTTAGGTCGGACATTTCTCTCCCTTGGGTGTTTCATTCCCGTGTGCAGAAACGTCCCTGTCTGCCGACTGCCATCATCTGCCTGTAAATCTATCCTGGGTGCACACTTCAAGTCTGTCCCCACACACAGAAACGCATTTGACAATGGTTTGAAAACCCTTCGCGTAGCTCTCTCTCTGTGTGCAAATACCCTCGTCATTGAGCCTCGTGCCCTCGGTTTTGTCACTCTCCCTCTCAGAAATCAAGTAGAAACCTGTTCTTCTTCTTCTCTGGAGAGTCATTGTGGGGCTGGCTCTGATTAGAAGGGGTGAAGAACAAGTCTGAGCTGCCATCGGCTTTGGAGAAGGTCTATATTCTTGACAGATATTTATTTCAACAATCTTTTGATTTTCAAAGTGGCATAAAGAAAACAATCGGCTTAAAGAACATAAGATGTCATTAAGAACATCAAAATGAAATGGCAGCCAAAACCTTAGTCTCAGTCCGTAGCCAAATTAGACAGAAAAATTAACATAGTCGCTAAGGAGATCGTCAAAGAAGAAACCCATAAGATTGCAAGAACGCCTAGACAAAGCACCAAAAGTTAAAACTGATTCTGTTCAAAGGTTGGTCTAAATGGAAAGCCCAATCGGCCCCAAATCCTATATTGTCCAGAACTCAAAATTTAATGCCTTTCCCCTTCTTTCTCCGAGTCCTGGAGCCGAGTGGAAAGGAAGGATGACTTCACATCCTCTACTTGAAATTGAATCAACACTTAGCTTATGTCCCACCACAGCTCCGAGGCTTGATGATGTGGACCTGACGTGTATCTTCTTTGCTTCAGTGGCAACAGAAATCAAAGTTGAACTCAAATCTATGGAGACATGTGATTGTAGGGCTCTCGATCCATTACCAAATTAAGTTTTATTTCCGCCAACAACTTGGATATCTTTTCCATGAAATCCACCTTCGTCAAGCCCTGGCCTAATCACATCAACTTTCATATGCACCCAATCTACATAGGATATATAGTCAAGCCAATATTGGATACCTTGGGAGAGTCGAGATTTGGGAGTTTCTTACAATGTTATTTTGAATGACATTCTTCACTATGCTATTCATTTGACGTTGGTCCTTCCAATTATTCATTTTTCTATGTCTAAATATTGATAGTCTTGCCTTTCCATCTACACATCTCCGGCCATTAGATTCAAGGAGATTTATTTTAATCATAGCCGGATTGGTGGGTTATGTTTTCAAGCCTTGATTGTGCCCTCTTCATCCTTGTAATATTTTATGACAACACAACATAGATGTGATTCTAGATTGTTGCTTCGTAAAGCGTTTCCATCACGCTTTTCAGATTCATATATAATATGGGTATGAGCCCTACCCTGTAAAGAAAGTCACAACTGGAGAAGGGTTTTGTGAGCATCTTCATTCTTCAAAGACCTAAAGAACAATGTATATTCATTGACTTAAACTTTGTGAAGCCATTTTGCAGTCTTGAAGATTTTACTTTTGCAAGGGAAAATTTAAGTTTATTCCGGTGCTCATCTTTTGGAAAGAAGACCGAGAAGTTGGCAGTTGTTTGGAGAACAAGAGACGACACATTCAACCCTGAAGATCAATTCAACTCTAGAATCAAGGTATACTTGCAAATAGTCTTTTTATAAGTTTACTTGTGTTTTTTGAAATCAAGTTGAATTACACTATAAACGGGTGCATCTTCAGTAAAAGCCAACACCCCTCATTTGTTGAGTTTGGATTGTAGAGTCTGATTGTTAAAGGGTGGAGTTGAAAGAAACCCTTTGAGGTCTAAGTCAGTCTTTAATGGCTTGAATTGATGAACTATTAGAGTCACTAAATACTCTATTACTCTCTATTGTCGACAATATGGTCACGACTGACAAAGCAACTCTTCAATCTGTTCTAACTTGTTTGCAAGCTTCGCAAGCCAAAGCAAAATTGCTTCAAATTCAAACTCAACTTCTTCATGATTAGCTTCAACATTCTAAACTAATCCTTGTTCAGAACAACCCTATTTTCGATGATGATGATGATGATGATTCAAATCAACAGCCAATGCAGGAGCAGCTCAGTGAGCCAGCTTCAGATACAAGTGCAAATAAGGATCAGCTTTCTCTTTCCGAGCCAATCATCAGACTTTGGGAAGAAATCAAAGACAATAAGCACAGAACAGGTATTGGATATGATAAGGAAGTCACCTTTCATATTCTAGATTATAGCAAACCAATCAAGTTCCAAAGTGTTGGATTCCTTCAAGAAAGTTCTTATTCACGTGCTCCAAATCAAGAGCAGATTCCTAAATGCCAACATTATCATCGAGTTGGCCACATGGTGGATCGGTGTTTTGATCTTCATCCTTGTGAGCATTGTGGAAAGCATAATCATCCTTCAGACAAATGTTCCAAACGTAAGAAACATGCAAGAGTAAAGAATCACTATGGGTGGATCACTTCTTGGCAATGGTCATCAACAGCCAAGAAGATATATCGTTCATACCAAAGAATTCATTCTCGAGTATTGACACATCTTGCAGTGGAAAGATTTGCATGTTCTCACCTTGTCCCTAATAGTGGGGGATAATATCAGTGATTGACAGTCACGCTTCAAGTTTCGAAGTCCTATCAGTCGAGCAAGAACAAGTGAGCCAAATTCATAGCCATGTTCCATAAGCATGATTGGTTTGTGGTTTTCCTTAAACCTCCATTTAGTAGAATGGCTTGCAACTTTTGCTAGACAACAGTTTGTAGTCATCTTAAACCTCTATTTAGTAGAAGACTTACAGCTTCTACTAGACAACAGTTTTTGGTCATCTTAAACCTCCATTTAGTAGAAGACATCAGCTTCTGCTAGCCATTTGGTTTGTGGTCATCCCAAAACCACCAGATTCAGAGAGCACATTCAACCATCTGCAGCTATCCACTTCCATATTTCATATCTCTTCTCGGACTCACATACACCCCTTCAAATTAAGGGGGGAATGATGGAAATGTAATTTGTTAGAGTTATTGTATTATTCACTTGAGATGGAATATCAATAGTCAATTGAATAGGAAATGTCATCGAGAGTCTAAGAAACCTCTTGGAAGATGAATCCAAAGGTCACATAGATGTATTTATATGTGTATCATATGAATGAAATGATATTCCACGATGATCTACATTCGTGTACTAGTAGAAATATCAAGCCATTTGGTTTATGGTCAATCCCAAAACCACCAGATTCAGAGAGCACATTCAGCCATCAGCAGCTGTCCCCTTCCAGATTTCAGCTCTCTTCTCAGACTCACATACACCCCTTCGGATTAAGGGGGGGAATGTTGGAAACATAATCCATTAGGGTTATCGTATTATTCACTTGAGACGGAATATGAATAGTCAAGTGAATAGGAATTGTCATCATGAGTCCAAGAGACCTCTTGGAAGATGAATCCGAAGGTCATATAGATGTATTTATACGTGTATAATATGAATGAAATGATATTCCACGCTGATCTCCATTCGTGTACTAGTAGAAATATCAAGCCTGAATCATCAATGAGGTATCAAAAAGGCCAAAAATCGAAATCAAGGTAATGGAATAATGGAATGGACCTTCCCATTTTGTAAAATACTTTTGTATTTCTAATATAAAAACCCTCTTTTCAATACCAAAGAAAAGTAATCTGAATTTATTATGACTACAGGATATTATATCATCATTTTAAATTTTGATTCTGTTAATCCTTTTAATCTGCAAGCACTGCTATGAGTGTTGTGCATTAAGCAACAACAACAACAAACAAATACCCCTAACAAATAAATAAACTCAGATTTGCTTGGCTAACTCTATTCTTTGTTAACTGATACCCCATAATGATTCCATTTTAGGGCTGCCAATTGCACAATCATTGCAAATAAAACCTCAATTAGGTAGTCGTTCTCAATAGTTGGAAGTAAAATGAGTACCTGTTAAGGATGATTGTATTTGTCACGTCACATATCAAAGAAAATGTCACAAGGGCAAAGTTATGATAATTTTCAGTTGCTATAAAATGTCTTACCTACTGCTCTTCAATCTATTTTGAGTGCAAGATGTTGAATTTTTTAAGTTATTCTAGATAATTCTCTCCATGTCTAGATAACTGATCCAGGCCAGTATTGTCACTTCTGATTGAAATCCCTAGCTTCCTAATTAACTCTTGAATTGATCAATCTACTGAATGAACTAAACACCATTAAATTTTCTTAATTTTAAGTTGCTAAAGATTTTTAATTTTGTGCCCGAGAGGTTCTATTACATAAGGCATCTTCATGTGTAAGAAGTTATTTCTTGAACATATCACTGACGCCTTCTCAGCTGAGAAGTGCTACATAGCCAACAGAATTTAGAGCATTTCCTCATGGAAAGATAGTTGTGGTGCCTAGCATGCATAAGCCAAGGAGCCCTGCATTGTAGGAGTGCTCAATGAAGAAAACTTGTAAGTCAAGGCCACTAAGTCTTCGCTTTCTATGAACTGACCAAAAATTGCCATCACTTCACAGAATTACTTCTGTACTATCTTTTTGGAAAAAAAAAACAATTTTTCAAAATCTTGGAGTTTGTAGTTTGTACTCAATGAACAAATAGATTAATTTTGCTAAAGGTTTTTGGTTTGGAAGGGAATGTTACTTTCCTGCAAGGTACCAGGAAAATTAGTGACACAGAATCTCTGTACATCATAGGAATTAAGTGTCGCTTTTCCAATGATCATGGGTCTAGGCAATATCTACAAACAATGAAAAGGAGAGGTTGATTTGACACCCTATGCAGGAGAAAATGCAATTTAATGAAAACTGAGTTTCATCAGTATTGATGTTTTAGTAGAGCATCGGATAGGTACTTCCACGTCCGTTTGTGCCTAAAGCGTGGGAGTCATCCGTAATGTCTCTCAACCTTAGGAAATTCACTTTATAAGTTAATTATTAAAGTGAATGCACTTTTGTAATTAATGTGAGTTTAATTTAATTAAATGCCTAAGTATTTGGCATTAGTAATTAAATTAAATCCTAGCCATTAGATCTAAAATAAAGGTGAGATTAGATCTTAGCCTTTGATCACTTTGGAGATCTAGGGTTTTGGATTTAGGGTAAACTTGAGATTATAAAAGACAGCCTATGTGAGAGGAGGAGACACACAGACACATAGAGTGAGAGAGTGAGCTCTCATTGATTGGGTAGAGAAGGACATTCATCCAAGTGTGTCGGGCAGGGTTCGAGGAAAGGAGCAAAGAGGCAGCAAGGGAGATAGCAGCCAACCAACAAGATCGAAGGACTGATCTTGAGGTTTGTAGGGCTTGGCAATTTGTTGTATTGTATTTTCCTCAAGTGGGCCATTATCCCAAAACGAGAGCCCAGATTAATAAATAAATCTCAGAGTACTGGTTTTACCTTCGGGGGTTTTACAGGGGTAATTTACCCAGAAATCTCGTGTGCAATGTGTATGGTTTCATTATTTATGCTTCTGCTATAATTTTTTGTTAAAGCTCAGCCGTGCTTTTATTCAGTAATTTGCTTAATGACTTAATTTACAGCAAGGGTTTACTTGGAATTAACTGCCAGGTGCTGGGTTTAGAAATTAACAGTCAGTAGCTTGTGCCACAAATTGGGCTAAATTCTGAGCCTTTTTTAAGTTCTGGGTTTTATTACTGAAATCATAGCACATTCTTCACAAACTAACCAAAAACTGACATTAATTGGGCATACAGTTTGAGAGATGAGTAAAACTAAGTCAGAAATATCTGTGAAACACATTTCGTAGGATATAAAGAGAATTAGAATGCTGCATAAAGGAAAACTAAAACAAATTTTCTGTTCTTTCTGATTTCTCCTCCTCTAACATCTTACCTGTAATTCCCCTTTATAGAGATTCTGGTGTGATCCCTTCAATTAATAGAGTTGATTAAAATAGAAAATTAGAAATGTGAAAAGTGACAATAAATTCATCTTTTTATTTGGCTCAAAATATAACTCTTTATAACACTATCTGTTATAACCAAAGTCATACAGTTCAAACTCCGCAATGACATGGCAAGACAGAGTGTAAGAGTCAACTCACCATTCGACAAAAACTTAGCACACTTAAGAAATGAAAAATATATTTTACATTTTTACAAAAGAAGAGAGAGAGAGAAAATTTATCCTTTAGACATCAAAATTGGCATATGCTGGTCAAAATAGGCAAATAAAATTGTAAAATAGTACCTGCATGATGGTTTATAAGCCATAGCCTATCAACTAAGACAGCAACTTCTCTTTACCACCGGGTCAACCCTACACTACAGAAGAGTGCCCCCTCCTTTCCTATCACTTCGCTCCCAAAGCGTGCTCGTAGAGGGAGCATTCAGAAAGTGGCCTAGGAAGCACGCTTCCTGAACACTCCCTTCTAGGAGCTTTTTTTGGGAGTGTGCTCCCTTGAAAAAAAATACGCTCCATGCCCCTTTTAGGAAGCGCATCACTCACATGAGCTTAAAAATCTCTCCCTCAGTGCTCCCATCCGATGAGGCAAACTTGACAAAAAAAATTTGCTTGTGGGAACCAAGACAAGGTTCCAAAAGTTTTCTTTAGGTATGGCTAGGGCTCCTTGGTGGATTAAAACATTCACTCACTCTAGGGTTCCTAGGTTGTTTACTAGTTGTTGAGGAACAGATTTGTGAGAGCTTGGAAGGAAGAATGAAGACTGCCATTTGTGAGATCCTGGAAGGAAGATTGAAGGCTGCCATAGTTATGTTCAACCACCACTAGAGAGCTGAAGAGGTAGGCTCTAAAGCCCACCCTTGTTTGTTTTTAATTTTTTTCATATGTTGTAAGCTAGTATGTTTACTATGTTGAATGCTTAAATGTTCTCTTCTCCTACACTTTCTCATTTCTCCTTCTCCATCATTCTATTGCAGGCAGCAAGTTATTCTCAAGATTCAACAAGCATGATGTGTATGTCAATGTGGTATATCCTTTTGGTTCCATTTTTTATTATGACGGTGGTGTTGGGAGGACGTCAAAATACCAATGACGATGAGGAAAAACTAGAAATAGACAGTACATACCATGGAGAGGAGGAAGAAATGGAAGGGGATGATGATAATGGAAATGGCAGTGATGGTGGACAAAAACCCAAAGAGAACTCAACAACCTAATGTGACAAAGCTTGGGGGAGGGAAAGGGGGTGGAACCACAAAATATATATGCTCCCATTGTCATAAAAATTACATAGGTTCATATACCCGTGTGAGAAAGCATCTCTGTGGGATTATGCCTTATATGAGGAGTGCCCTCCTTATACAAGACAAATGTGGACCCAAGTCACCTTAACCCACCGCAAAAGGGTCCTTTAATGACAATCACTAGCATGGATAAGGTTAAGAGTTGATCTAACTCCCTGTTCATACCTCAAAACAATGCAAAGAAACCATCTCATGAGAAGCACCTTGCAGAAGGGGGGGAAAAGTGGTCCTAATGCACAAATTTCGAGGAAAGGGATGGTTGGAGGCTCTAGATGGTCTCTTGGTCCATATCACATGCCAAATCAACATTTTTTCACATATTTTGAGGCATGTATCACCTATTTAGAGGATCCCTGACCTCATCTACATATGTGGAGACATTTCTACGTATTTAAAGGCATATTTCACCTTTCAAAAGGTCATTTGGGGTTGAGGGCGCACTGTTTGAAGCGTTTTCTACATATTTGGAGGAGAGCTCCTTGCATGAGGAGATGCCATGTCGCATTGTTGACATGCTCAAACCCCTGAATGAAAATAAAAGCACCCAAAAGAGGAAAGCCCAACATGAGAGGGTGACATGTGTCCTTGGGGGCACCTTCTAACCCTAAAAATAAATCAAATTCTCCTTTAAAAGAGGAGCACTCCACTTATGAAGGAATCTATATGTTTCTAATAATATTTTAATGGAAGAAGGTTAAAGGAGAAGCTATAAAAAGAGATCTCAGTTCATTTGCAAAGGGTGGATTCGTGAGTTGGAAAAGACCCCCAAGAGGCCGAGTTGTTTTTTGTTCTTTTGCAGGTTGTTGGAAAGGGTTATGACAATTGCATGCTTCCATTTCTCTTCCTTTTCTGTAGATTAAATATACATGCTAGGCTGCCAACACACATTTGCTGCTGTACTTTGTTTGCAGAAACTATTTATGCTGGTTCTAACTTTTTGGTGGGCTGTTTGAACTGAAAAAGAGGTTAAGTTGTAACTTGATGGTCCACTTATACTTATTTATGTAATCAGATTTGAATGAAGATTATTGCTGGCTGTTTATTCTAATAAGAAATCTGTTCAGTTGTTCTCTTTCACCTATGGTTATGGCTACATAAGTTGAATTGGATGTGGGATTGTATCATTTTTTAGCATTTCACGTTGCGTAGCACATAATCAATTTAATAATCTTTCTCCGTGCATGTTCGTGCTTCTATGTTGCCCTAACTCCATTGCCCAAAGAACAAGGCACCAATCTCCTTGAATTCCACCATTTATACATTTGAGAAAACCTTCAAACATCATTTTACTAATCCGATTTTCTTATCTGTGTTTAAACGGCATATTATGTTGAAATTCCTGTAACCTAGCACCCGACAGTTAATTCCAAGCAAAATACATTTACTGAACTAAAGCACAGCTAGGTAACTCAAGGAAAAATAAGAGAAAGCATTAACTCAGAAACCAGGCACACATTGCACACGAGATTCAGGTTGACACCCCTGGAAAATCCCCTGCGGGAAACCAATTCTAAGTTTTATTATTATTGGGCTCCCTTCCTGGGATAATGGCCCTCGAAGGATTACAATGCAGCGATAGCCTAGCCCACCTAGTTGTTATCTCCCTCCCTACCCCTTTGCACACTTCCTCAGCCCTGCCCACTCACACACAAGTACATGAGCAAGACTTCCTCTTGCTCCTATGCACTCATTGTGTGCCTCTCACTCTCCTTAGATCTTCTTTTATAATCCCCTAATGACTAAAAGCCTAACCCTAGATCTCAATGGCCAAGATTAGATCTTGGATCTCACAATCTAACGATCACGACTTAACTTTCGTTGAGATAACTTATATGACTCAAGTCACTCAACCTTACAAAAGTCACTTTAGTCATTACATAAAAAGCCACTTTAACAATCTAGAGAGTGTCGCTAGGACACCTCCGCATGCGAGGCATCGCCAATGCAAAAGTACTTGTCTGAGCTACTCCAAAAGCTAACACTTCTGGTTAGCGAGGAAGGTACTTCTAGAAGAACCTCCTCCTGGATCAATCTCTGACCCCATCAAATCTATTGTTGTTGTAGCTGCTCCCACTAAACTGGAAGACCCTCCTGCTAACTTCGTTGCACTCTGATCTGATCTACGATCCAAGATCCCCTTGGACCCACACACAAGTTGTCACCGCAACTTGTACAATATACCCTCCTTGATGCCAAGCCTCACTGCTACATCCTCAGTATCTGCTCCCTTTTAATGTATGTGTACCTGTCCATTCTCGGATGTAACTGCATACCCCATGTCCTCCAAGGTTGATACTGAGAGAAACTTCAACCCTGGGACATATATCACTCCTGCCACCTCCAGAGAACCACCTGACTCTAGCTGGAATCTGACCCATCCAACCCCCTTCCCTGCATGCATGGTGTCAACCCCACTGCACACATGCAAGTCTGAGCCCGTCTCTGAAACACTAAGGAACATTGACCTCATTCCCGTTATATGGCGAGATGATTAAACGTTGCCATCTCGGCAACCTTCTCAAATTTGGCCTCACGGACCTACTACTCGATCATACTACCCATTGTCCAGGTCTATTGCCCGTTGCCTAGACCCCTGCCCTGTTGAAATATTGTAATTGCGAAGAATATTCTAATTATAATTGAGTTATTATTATATAGATCAAATCCCCTTTTGTGGATTGATCATGTCCGGTCTTGTATAAGACCAAATCCCCTCTTGTGGATTGCTCAAACCATATTCATATGGTGGTATTTGAGAAGTCGGCCCCTAGGGTTTATTAAAGTGGTTTTAACCACTATTGGAAGAAGTCGGCCCTGCTTGGTGAAGAGACATAATCCTAACTAGCATAAATAAGTGAGGATGGCGCCTCATTCATTCACTCACTCGGTCACTCATCTAGTGCGCAAGTTTTGAAGGAAGTTGCAGTTGCAAGAAGGAGAAGAGAGGCGCATGCTCAGTACTAGGTTATTCTTTTTGGTTTGGTCTTTAGTCTTGGCATTATATTGGCAATCCATTATTGAGGAAGTTTTTGCTAGGTTTTCTCCCCCATGAGGGTTTCCTAGGATAAAATGTTGTGTACCTTGTGATTGTGTTTCTTTCAGTGATCCTACTTATGTTATTATTCTCTAGTAAATTGAAAAGAACTTAATAGCATCTCTAAATTTAACATGCCCAAGGCTGCCCACAACCTCCTACTGTTGCTCGGGTCTTTTTCTGGGCTGCCCGGAACCTTTCTAGGCACTACCCAGCTATCCCAGCCTGCTGCCCAAATTGCGTGCTCGCTGCCCAGCAATTTTCCTCGCTGCCCGAAATTTTCGGGGCAGTCTACCCGCTGCCCGAGACACCTGCCCACTGCCTGGATGCCTTGTTGGAGCTCTGTTGGGCAACTACTCACGTCTGCTCAACTCAACCACCTTCGTCAGTGGTTTCACGTTGTTGTTTAGTCATCAAATTTGGCGGTGGCTCTGCCTTGCCCATGGTTTTCTGGCTAGCCAACGGTTTCCCCTTCTCCAACCACCACCCTCACTCGGCTCCCGGCGACTAATCTCTTCCACGGGCGCCCTGTTGTAGCCATTGACCCACAACTCTACTGAGTAGTCGTCCACACGCCTAGCTCACACTTCAGACTCCTGCGCCTGCAGCCTCGACCCAACTCATGTCCTACTGTCCACCCGATCTGTCTACAACTCAATCGTCACTTCAGTTGGCGCTCGGTCACCTCAACCTTTATGATCGTCCACTCCACACGTTGTGGTTGCACCCACGACTCCTTTACACGCGCAGACCCTGCACCTGTGCCGCCACTCTCCACAGCCTGTCGACGGCTACCTTGTTTGTCAACTGCGATTGTTGGTTGGGACATGTGCCTGCTATTACCTATCGCATCCATCATCAAGCCCGCAACCACCACCAGCCTTGCATCTGTTGGCGGTTACTCGCGACGACCCTCTCTCAACTAGCTATTGCACCGATTCCACGTCCCCCGCATGCAATTGCTCCTCGGCTGCACTCGTCCCGTTCGCTGCCTCCGTTGACTCCTGCTCAACCCGAGTTGTTCCTCACCCGAGCCCGCATCCTCAGCAGTTGTTACTCTATGCTAGAGTTGAATCACTGCACGATCTATTGCTTCGACCACAACTGTGCATTGATTCGGCTCTCTTTACCGAGCTGTCGGATCTACCACATGCCCAACCAACTCACCAGCTCCACCAACCCACGATCTACCCAAATGGCCCGATCACTACAAACTCTCTCCACGGATCTCCAAGATTTTTTCCCTGCTGCAGCAGCCAGGGATCTTTGTTGTAGTCTGTCGTACATTGTCTGGCTTCACAATTCCTCCCTTTTTTTTATTACTTTTTACCCTGCAGCTCCCACAAACTAAAAACTTAAAAAAAAAAATCCGCAATCTGCAATTCTCGCTATTGATCTCGATCTTGGAAAATCTGGCTTCTTCAGAGTCGGAGCTCTGATACCATGCTGAAATTCCTATAACCTAGCACCTGTCAGTTAATTCCAAGCAAAATACATTTACTGAACTAAAGCACAACTAGGTAACTCAATGAAAAATAAGCGAAAGCATTAACACAGAAACCAGACACACATTGCACACGAGATTTGGGTAAACACCCCTGGAAAAACCCTTGCGAGAAAATCAGTTCTGAGTTTTATTATTATTGGGCTCCCTTCCTGGGATAATGGCCCTCAAAGAATTACAATGCAGCGATAGCCTAGCCCACCTAGCTGTTATCTCCCTCACTGCTCCTTTGCACACTTCCTTAGCCCTGCCCACTCAAACACAAGTACATGAGCAAGACTCCCTCTTTCTCCTACGCACTCATTGTGTGCGTCTCACTCTCCTTAGATATGCTTTTATAATCCCCTAATGACTAAAACCCTAACCCTAGATCTCAATGGCCAAGATTAGATCTTGGATCTCACGATCTAACGGTCACGACTTAACTTTCGTTGAGATGAATTAAATCACTCAACCTTACAAAAGTCACTTTAGTCATTACATAAAAAGCCACTTTAACAATCTAGAGAGTGTCACTCGAACACCTCCGCATGCGAGGCACCGCCAATGCAGAAGTACCTATCCGAGCTACCCCAAAAGATATCATATTAGTGATCTTATTTTAGGGATTCCCTCCTTGTGCTAGAAAAGAACCAACCAAAAGAGAGATGAACAATTGTTGTAGTGACTGTGGGCAGCATTTCTAAGTTGCCCTAGGGTTTCACTTTGTTCGAACTTGAATATTCTTGAAGTGCGGGTTTGGGAGTCAACAAATTGGCATAGTTGCCAAAGACTAAGTCCAGTTCCTATGATTCAAGAGACATTCTATAATGATTTGATGGGACATTTTCATTAAAGATCCACTTCTCATATGCCAACTCCATGGAGGAACAAAGCCATGTACCTGCAGTTTGAAGTGCCATGTTGATTATAGAGATGAGAACAACCAACGGTGTTGAAGACATTTTTGAAGACTCAAGCAACTCCACTGGTATGAAAAAAAGGTATAATTGTAATATGTTTTCAAAATTTCATATCAGTATTTAATATTGGGGATCTGGAAGTGAAGATATATGGCATCAATCCAAGAAATGTTGGATGCCCAATTGTTTGTTCTTTAGATTTCTCAAGTATTCCAAGATATCCAAATAAGCTACCTACTTTGAGATGGAGAAAGTATGCCATGACGAAAATGTTTATACATACCTTGGAAGATGATGCAGAGGAATGGTTTAAAATTTCTGATCAAAAGGAAATATCTTCATTTGCGGGTTTAAGTGTTTTGCAAGTATTGGGATCCTAGTTATGAAAAAGAACATGTTGACCGCCTCTCCAACATAGGTGGTCAACTCCATGTGCCATGAAGAAATGCATCATCAAATGCAAATTTGTTGAAGACTTTTGGTTCTACAGGGCATGCTTGGCCCCAGCACTTTTTTTTGTAACTGGAATTTCCGCACCCCTACGTGGGTCAATAATGTAATAGGTCTGCATGAGTCATGTCTAGGTCAGTTACCTTGGGATCGGTTCACTGGGAGAGTTCCTTTCTCCGAGGGTTTTTTATCCTCAGGTTATCAATTGGGCTTTTCAGCCTTATTGATTTCCCTTCAGTTCTTCCCTCACACTTGCAATAATTCCTCCAAAGTGGTGAACGGCGTTCTAGTGGGCTTATCTTTTGATAACTATTATAGGGAATCATTGTAAATGACCATGCAAGACATCTTAGAAAGTTTCACGGAATTCCATCGAGTCTAAGTTAGTTTTTTTTAATTAATTAATTNGGTCTTCTTACATCCGCCTTATTCTATTTTATTGAAAGGTCTTATTAATATTGACCTTTATTACATCCGAATACATTGATCTACCTATGTGCGGGTTAGGACCTTAACATATTGATTTCCCTTCAGTTCTTCCCTCACACTTGCAATAATTCCTCCAAAGTGGTGAACGACGTTCTAGTGGGCTTATCTTTTGATAACTATTATAGGGAATCATTGTAAATGACCATGCAAGACATCTTAGAAAGTTTCGCGGAATTCCATCGAGTCTAAGTTAGTTTTTTTTAATTAATTAATTAATTAATTTTGAGCAAAAATTGTAAAAACTAGGTCCTTGGACTTTTGATAGGGGTCTTTGTGCTCAAAAGAAATGGAATAGCACCCCCTACATCCATGGACCAAGTTTCAACTCGATCAGACAACTTTTGCTATGGGTTTGTCCACTCGGAGTGTCAGTCAGTCAAAAACAGCAATTTTAATTGCTAAAGTCCAAACATAGCAAAAATGTAATTTTGTAATAATGAGTTAGAGGATGATGTAAAGATGGATAAAGGTGAGAGAGATTTTTCCTAACCTTTCGTAACCTTTCCTAACATTTTCCAACCCTCACATCACCCCCCCACCTAGCCATTAAGCAAAAACGTCACTTTGCCTCGAGGGGTGTGCCTCCCTTCTAGAAAGTCTCCAAAAAGCAAAAAAAATAATGAAACAATTAAGGGGAAACTAAATATATCCCTTGGCACATTTTTCCTAGCCTCCCACTTGCCTTTTTGCTTGATTCCAACACTCCCTCACTCATCCACATCCTTGATCCATGTGATCTCCCCCAAGTGGTGCGCCCTCCAAGGAGAGTTACCCCCCCCTCTTGTGGATCTCCAAGGAAAATTAGTTTTTATTATTTGGGACCTCTTTCTCTCCCTTGGCACGAATCCCATAGACCTCCCACTACTCTTTGCTTGATCCCAACACCTCCCTCACCAAGCTACACCCTAGATATATGATCTAAACCCTAGATGGTGTGCCCTAGCCTTCGGATCTCATCTTATGCTTGGTGGTGGACACTTG
>JASDQU010436156.1:9082-27194 GCA_032191745.1 Picea mariana | reverse complement strand
CCTTCAATTTCTAAGTATTTTTGTTCATTTTTTCTTCATTTTCTTGCTTGCTAGTGGCCCATAGTTGTGGGAGAAGGAGTGGTACGGCCTCCTCCCAGTGTGAGCTCTTGGGTAGCTTAGATCTAGCTTAGATCTTGTTTTATTTGATTTTTTTGGACCTTTTGAGCTAGGACGTGAGGGTTTGTGAGATAAAGGGTATCTCCCAAACCCTAGGACGTGGGGTTAGGGTTTGCTTGTTTGCTTCTTGGTTTGTTTGTTTCTCTCTTGCTTCCTTTTCTTGTTTGCTTGCCTTTCTCTTTTCTCTAAATCTTCTCTAAGTTAATCAACTTAATTAATTGCCTACCTATTTGGGAGAGGAATACCCCAAAAGGTTGGGTTAGGGTTTAATTTGTGGTTAAAGATCTAATTGGTTAATGCTCTAAATATTCTAGATCTAGATCTAACACTTTCTAATTCTCTAGCTTAAGCCTATTGGGCCTCATAATCAACTTAACTAGATCTCATGCATGCTTAGTTTACTACAAGTGTTTATCTTCATGTTCCATGCTTAGATCTATAATCCTTAATGTTTAGTAGCTTCAATAAGTGGATGGTGTTTTTCTTTATTGCATAGATCTCTTTAATGCCATTTGCCATATGCTCTAAGCAATTACATTGATAAGTTGATAAATAGGCAAGAACTTAAATTTCTTATTCTTTCTCACACTTAATGCTCATATCTTATTGTTCTTAACAGTGTTACAAGAACCGAACCGGAACTGGTAAAACTGGCCGGTCCAACCGATTCTGAGCCTCCACCGGTCCGAACCGCCCCTGACCAGTTCCGTATGGAACCGGCCGATTCAGAACCGATTTTTTTGCCTGAACCAGCCAGTTCCGTACCAGTTCCGTGAAGATGACCCGTGGGTGGAAAAGGTAGGGGGAATTTAGATTTTTTTTTAAATTTAGGGTTGGGATTCACATTTTTTTTTAAATTTAGAGTTTTTTTAAAAACTTTGCAAATTTGTGTATAATGGTTTGGATTCACATGGATACACATGAATATGTATTTGTTTTTCAAAATTTGAATATTTTATGTATTTTTAGTGACCGATTTTTTGATCCGGTTTTTTTTCGGTTTTTTCCCGGTTCCGGTTCCGTTCCCTTTTTTTGGGTCGACCGGTTCAATGACCGGTCCGGTTCTAGTAACTTTGGTTCTTAATCATTAGATAAGTGTGTTTCTCTTTTCATCTAGTTGGCAAGTTGTTCTTGCCTTTGCACTTTATTCCTTAACTTTGCAAGCTATTTAATTGTGCATCTAAGTGACTTGCTCTCACATAGCATATATGTGTTAATGCTCTTAATCTCATAATCTTAATCAACACACTTTAAGGCTGAAGTGAGTTTCGGCCAAGTCACTAATTCACATTTTAAAAGTGTCATAAAACTTTTAAAACACTCTAAAACACTCCTAAAAGTCTACCTAATTCATATAATAACTTAATAGACTATTTAGGGTACCTTAGACCACCATCTTCACCATCTAAAACGGGGGTTGAGAGGCAACGGAAGGTGTAGGTCGGGGACGGTCTCACGGCGCACAGGATGCGTCCTTTCTGTAAGAACTCAATTTTCCGGGCTGACCTGCAAAGCTAGGGTGCCAACACTTATTGAGCATCCAGCAGTCAATTGGCAATAGGGGGAGGATGCTTTGGTGAAATAATTTGTAAGGGTAACTAAAATCTTTCAATCTTAAGAAACCCTTAACTCATTGAACATTTCAACCTTGGACTTAATTCTCCAAATACTTTGAAGGTTTAACAATTGAGAGTGGTTGTCTTTCATCTCTAATACTTGTGTTTAATCTTCTTTATTGATGTATTGATGATCTTGATGTATTGGTGATGTGGATCTTGATATTGATGTTATAAATGTTATATGATGCTTTGATCTCTTATATCCAGCACAAACACAAAATAAGTAAAGTGGTTAGCTTGTTTGTTGTATTCTAGCATTTTCTAATTATAAATCTTGTATCTAGTGTTATTTGATTGAGTTATTCTTTTGTAAGTAATATTGTAATCATATCTAGTGTTATTTGATTGAGTTATTCTTTTGTAAGTAATATTGTAATCATATTTGTAAAGAAGCCCCCTTTAACTTTAGTTGACCCCTTGCCCAACCTTAGGCACTAGTCTTAATTGACTTAGGGAAAGGGCTACTCGACATGCTAACCTTTGCATCTTGCATTGCTGCCTTAGCATCATAGATTAGATCCCATCTAACCTTAAGAAATTAAAACCAACTCCTAGAACCTAACTCTAAAACTTATCTAGTAACAAGGGACTACCCCCTTGGCTTCCCTAAGAGTGAGCCTAAACGGAAGAGGTTCAAGTCAAAGTAACAGCATGGGCTTTGAACCTAGGCATTGTGCCTCCAAGGACACACTAAGTGAGCCGGACTTAGCTCACGTTTGCAAGTGTGTATTAGGACAGCAACAGAACACATTGAGGATTGCCTTATTAATGAACCTCATTATGTTCACTATCCAGTATACATCTAATGCTTTCCATGAAAAGGGAAGGGAGATAGAGGCTTTGATACTTGCATTTCATAATAACCCCTCGAATGTATTATTGGTTGAAATCAAAGATAAGGTTGAAACGTGCAAGGGCTTTGTTGTTGTTATGGAAGAAAAATGCCATGGATCAATCATTGAGCAACATAGAGATGACTATCAAGATAATTGCATAGTAGATGACCAGCTCTCTCTTTCATCAAGAGAGCCATCAGTACATGAATTGCAGATCCAGATGACAGGTGTGGTGAAGATTCTATTGAATTGATGTACTACCTCTTGTTCCAGAATAAGCATCTTGTGATGCTAACATGTACTTGCATGAGGAGGACATTCCAACAGTCACCATGATCTCCGATGATGACAAGGGTTTGGCAAGTCATGTTGATATTCCTTTTCAAATTTCAAAATATGGTGACTCTATTGCTGTTTTGGAGAGGATGGATCCTCCAGCAAAACCCTTGGTTGATGAAAAAATTCCAAATAATTCCGTTGTTTCATGTGAAGAAAAAGGTGGCACCAAGGATCATGATTGTATAGGTAAATTTTGTTTGATTGGAAACCGTAAATGGGAAGTTGATTGCTACTTTATCTATGGAGATCCCATTTATAACATTGATACTGACAGCTTGATGACTGAAGACACAGATTTGTGCCTTAATTTTCCAATCGGCCTCAAGTGCAAATTCATGATACCCGTAAAGAACAATACATTATTTCACTTGGTTTTGGGCAGCCAAAAGTAAAATATGTTGAGGCATGCTGTGAATATTTTACTTTCATTGATCCACATCCATATGATTTCAGCAGGGGGTCAAAATGGTTGCACCATGAGGTGCAATGTCATCACAAGATGATGGTGCATGGAGGGAAATTCAACCATTGAAATTTTCAACTGCTGCTCTTACCATGCATCAAACAAATATAAAATTAGCAGTACAAATTTCGAGCAGCCACATACATGGCAAGCAGCATAGTGATCTTTTGATGTGTGGATGTTAACCTCCAGAGTTTCCTATGCAAATAGAGTAAGATCCAACTAGCTTTCATCAAGTTGGTAGTCAGAAACAGGTTTCACAGAGAGCAGAGATAGACTTCCAAGTATTAGAGTTTGTTGCAAAGGGAGAGGCATTTAAGAGGCATAGTCATCAATTTTGGGGAAAATTGCTATTTTTAGCAGTCTTCCTATTTTCTAGGAGCTAGAGTTCGGAGGTCTGCATGTCAGAGTTGATCACATATTTGACATTCTTGCRAGCTCATGATGCCAATGAGACTTTTTTGAGCGACATGCGAGACACTGCTATTTTTAGCAGTTAGAGTTTCAGAGCTCATATGGCAATTCCAAGCACGTATTTGGATTCCTTGCAGAAAATTGAATCAGACGAGCCTAATTTCATTGACATGCAAGAAGTTACTATTTTTAGCAGTGCCTTTTTTTAGACGTGCTATATTTGGCAATGTTCTCCTCGTAGTTCTTGACGTTTTGTCTTTTCCTATTTTTCTAGGAAAATTGCTATTTTTAGCATGTCTATTTTTAGCACACCATGCAGTTTGACATATGGCAATATCTTTTGAGGAAACCCTAGGTGCCTTATTGGATAAATTTGGCAGTGAGATAAGGTTGAGTTGCATGCATCCGTTATATTTTCAGTGGATGATTCATCTGCAATTATTGGCAAGAGAGGGTGACTTTCTTGCATGAGAAGGATGATATTATTAGACAGCCAATATATTTTGGGAAGGTTCACTTATCTTGAGTTGAGTCAACACTACATAGAGGGCGCATGAACTATGATAAGTTTGGAACAGTTTATGTTCAGTTCATCTTCAGTTCAGTCAACACCACATGGAGAGTTAAGGAAGGGCACATGAGCTTGGCCAAATATAGAACAGGGCGTCTCCCTCTTAGTGAGAGTTAGAGGTTTATTTATGGAAAATAGGTGGATGTTTAGCAATTTATTTATTTATTACATCCACTTATTTTGGAAGTATTCTTGCATGGCTAAGTCGCATTCTTTAAAGAGCTCAAGGATCTATAAAAGAAGGGTGAAAGGACATTGTTTGAGAGTCTTTTAGTGAGCAGCTAGTAGCTTGTCTTCTCCATCTTCTCTTCTTGCTGCCTATACTATGCACAAAGCTATATTATTGCGATCAGTCTTGTATCCTGTCTTTATGATACAGTCAATCTCTTGACTAATGCAAAGATAAAGTATGACTATGCTATTTCTTTCATCTCTTTGAACATATTATCCTTTTGTGCAGCGGTGTAGGTGGTATTTCTGCCTCTATTTTGATTTTATTTATCATTGGAGTGCATATTCTTGTCTAATTTCTTTTCATATCTCACTATAGCAAACTGAAATTCTCTCGTATTATTTAAAGTATCAATTTCCTTAGATCTTTGGTTGCTTGCACGCATACCAAGGACCATTATTTATGTGCCGATTTGTCATACTAACATGCAGATTTTTTAAGTAATTTTCTGCGCACGAACACTAGGGATGCCCTCCTTTGATTTGAAAAGCACCAATCCGAACGAAGAAGTTCGCTAGTGACCTAGGGCAGATTGCTTATCAATTATTACTCAATTTTCCTTGCTGCAGGTCTTGGAATCAGTTTTGTCCTGTGGTGTATTTTTGAGTGATAACAGTGGCAGCATGCTTCATCCATCAAAGTTGGGACAGCAAACCATAAGGTGCATTCTTTTATGTTTGTTCAGATCTGATTTGTCTATGCCCTTGACATGTAGAGGTATTCTTGATGGCAGAGAAAGAGGGCAGCTTGTTTGCAGATTTGTTTTGAAACCACCAAACATTCAAAAGTAGGCCCTGCACATAATGTCAAAACATCCTTCCTTGTTGCTTGATCCTATACCAAAGGATTTTTATAGCAGCAAGAAAGAAAAATCATGGGAGGCTTTGATTCAGCCATGGGAGGATGTTTTGACATTATATGCAGGGCCTAGTGATGGCTGGTTGCTTGATGGTGCACTGTCTGGTTCATATTCCAGAGATAAATTCTATCAGCCCTATCCAGCAGAGCATGGACAATACATGCAGCAACACAAATCAGTCAGGGAGTGATCTTGGTGCTTCCTTCAATGATCAGGACTCAGGAGTTGACCTTACTGTTTAGCACCACAATATGAGAAATTCCAGCAGGGATTTGGAAGCAACTGAATCTGTTGTTTTGGTTCATCACCGAACACAAGGGTAGATCTCAAGTGATGACAGAGATGATTAGGTGGCTTCACTGGTTATTTGATTTACCTCAACAGTATTTTCCTCTTTTAGAGTAGAGTRGGAAGAATAAGCTCGAGGTTCACAAGCAATGTATTAGAAGTTATTTCTACTATGTTATTTCTCTTTGGCATTTTGGCCTATACCTTATCTGTAGAGCCTCTTGAGAGTGAGTAGCCAGTTGCATAGTTGAAATAAAGGCTGAAATTTCAGAAAAAWTTGCAAAAAGCCATGAGATGAAGGCCAAAACGAAAAATCAGCAGGCAAAAATCAGCTAACTGGGAAAAAATCAGAAAAATAGAAAAGGCTGTGAAAAAGACCAATATAAGCCCGAATTTGATTTTTCAGGGGTCATTTTTTTACTTCATTTCCTGTTAGAAGCCATAACTGGCAATATTGAATTGTCAAGAAAGGTCAATTATAGAAGGACCATGACGATATTGGTAATGCCATGTGTGCAGTCGATGTAGTTACCAATGCAAATGGATCTTTGTCATGGAAGTATAGGCAGTGAAGCATTATTATGTTTAACATCCAAACTGTTATGATATCATGTAACAAATGCTAATGTCATGGCATTTGCTACCACCAAATATATGTAGTGATAGGTATGCAGTGGAGTACATGATAGTAACATGGCATAGAATACGATAGAGTGAACTTCATATGAAAACAGAAGATTTTCATATCCCATTCTGAATTCAGTTGACTTAACAATTTTCGGGATTTTAGTGTTATAGGATTGGTGGGATTGCAGTATTTCAAGAGTGGATTCTATGATTTATGACGGTATGGGATTGGCATTTAATCAAGAGGACCAAGGCCTCTATGTACCCCATTGTTAGTGGTGTTCACTGTTGAACTCATCTATCATAACCTTAATAAAAATGTACCTTATTTTTATTCACTCAAGCCCAAACCACCAATTAGGCATGTTAATCTTTCTGCCTCGTTTTAATGCTTGGATTAGCAAACTTCATCAAAATTGGAGGGTGTTGACTTGAGCAAAAAACAGGGTGAATGGACTTGGATCCACAAGCAGCACCATGCAATAGTACCAATGTCCCTGGAGGATTGAGGCAGAGGCCAATGAGGAGGTTGAAGGTGCTACCAATGATGAGGATCCCAATACAGGGGATGATTTTGACGATATATAGTTAATTGTTGTAGCATCATGTTTTTTGGAATATGCAGGACATTTGGACCCTTGATGTTCATGACTTTGTTTCAAATATGTATCGCTCATGGTGCCATTTTTCCATATTCACCCCTTACATGCTATATATGTTAAATTCAGACCCAACACCCGGCAATTTATTTCCTAGCAAATACCTTGTTGTGATAAACTTATTACGCAAATTTACTGAATAACAAACATGGTTGAGTTTTAACGATTTACAGAAATAAATCAGTGGAAGCAAAACAGGAAACCAAACACATTTGCACACATAATTTTCTGGGTAAATACCCCTGGAAAAAAAACCCAAGGGAAAACCAGTATTGTGATGATTTTACTATTATAAAATCTGGGCTCTCATCCTGGGATAATGGCCCACCTGAGGAGAAAATACAAAACAGAAAAATAGTCTATCACACCTCAAGATCTGTCCTTTGATCTTGTTGGCCGCTACTCCTTTGTTGTCCCTTGCTCCCTTCCTTGGACCCTGCCCCTGCACACTTGGATGAAAGTCCTCCACCCAATCAATGAGATCTCACTATCTCACTTTGTGTGTGTCTCCTCCTCTCACCTTAGCTTCCTTTTATAATAGTGAGTTTACCCTAAATCCAAAACCCTAGATCTCCAAAGTGATCAATGGTTGAGATTAGATCTCACCAACACTTTAGATCAATGGCTAGGATTTAAATTAATCCACTAATGCCAAAACATTAGGCATTTAATTAAATTAAACTCAATTAATTATAAAAAGACATTCACTTTAATAATTACTTTATTAAAGTGAATTCCCCAAGTCTTGAGAGGTAGTAAGGACGACTTCCACATTTTAGACACAAAACCAATGTGGAAGTACCTGTCCGATGCTACAAACATCAACACTCCCTCTTGGCAGGAAGGTACTTCTCGAAGAGCCACCTAGAACTGGTTCTCCCTCGGACCCTCGCACAATGTCACACACATGATCATGTACTAAGGCATCATGTTGAATGGTTTCCTCCTCGATGACATAAAATATCAGTGCCCTGAAATTTGGAAACTTCATCAAAGGCCTGTTCTCCGTCAACGCACTCCTAGGAGCCTCAACTTGCTCCTAAGCATCCATCAATGTCATCTCATACCAACTGGGTTTCCTGACAAAACTGGAAGGGGCTAACTCCCTCTTCCCATTTGAAGGTTGACTCCCCACACTGGAAGTCTGTGAACTTTGATCACCCTTTGAAGCTTCCTACTCCTTGTACTCTGTCACTGACATCGATCCATGATCCAAGATCCCCTTGGATCCACCTTCAGGATACCTTTCCCTCTCTGACACCAATGCTCACTGTTGCGTTAGGGTTAGCTCCCTCTAAATGTATGAGTACTTGTTCATTCTGGAACAAGACTGCAAACCCCTTGTCCTCCAAAGCTGAGATTGAGAACAAATTCATCTTCAGCTCTAGGACATACAACACATCTGCCACCTCTGGAGAACCTCCCGACTCCAGTTGGAACCTGACTGTCCCAACTCCCTCTATACCACACTTTGCATTGGAGCCAAGTTCCACATGCAGATTTGAGTTCGTTTATGCCCAACTGGTGAACAACTCATGTGTCCCCATGTGTCCCCGTCATGTTTTTTGTCCACGGAGAAAAGAAATACAGCCAACTCTTGCAACCTCACACAGCTTCTGCAACTCAAATCTGCTACTCAAATCTATCCTTATTACTAGATATGTCTATTGCTGCCCTATCGGCTTCTCTTCTCCTTTGGACTGAACACTGACTTCTCTTCTCCTTTAGATTAAACAGATCTCTAGGTGAAATTCCTTCACCCCTTGCTAAGATTTCCTTGAGCAAATAGTCCTTCTTTAACCTATCCTTGAGTCACTGACTCCAATAGATCTGTTATCCCTTGAGTTGATCTCTAGATTAAGGTCCTTCTTCACCCATCTGAGATCGCCTTGAGTCACAGTTCTTCGTAACTCAATCACTTGAGCAAGAGTCCTTTGCTCATCAAGTAGATGACTCAAGCACATGAGCAAAAGTCCTTATTTTCTCCTATGTACTCTTGAATGTGGCCGAGATCTCCTCTGTTGGTTGTCTGGATCCTATCGGGAATTATGCCATTGCACTGCAAGCCACCCAACACAAAAATTTTCTGTTTCCCGCGGCCCAGACTCTCCTACCCGCTGCCTAGATCTACTGCCCGTTGCCCGGATCTCCGATCTGCCCAAGTCTGTCCTAGGTTGCCCGCAGTCTGCTGCTACTGTCCGAGGTCTATTTGGGGCTACCCGAGCTTTCTGCTACCTAGTCGCGACCTACCTGCACCCTTTGTGGCTGCCTGGCAACCTGCCCGTTGTCCTGCAGCCTCTCTGCACCTCTTGGCAGCTACTACGCCTAGCCCGCGTTGTCTTGCAGCAATCCCTATGACACCCTTGGCGACCCGTGGCCCTGCAACAATCCTATTGGTTGTTGCGGACTACAATTGTTGCTCCTCACCTAGCGATTGCCTCCTCTGCAGCTCGTGAACCTCCATGCAGCCTACAGTTGCTTCTCCTGCCACCCGCCACCTCTACTGCCTCCCGCCACCTCTGTTGTTTGGCGGCTGCAACTTGCAACGCCTTCTCCCAGCGCCCGCAAATCCTCCTCCTCGATTGCCTTCTCTAACCTGCGACTTGCAGAACGCATCTTTTCCAACACTCGTACAGTCGTCCATTGAAGTTTGATCCCTCGACACTTGCTCCCTTTGCAAACTCCTCCACCGACTGTCTGTCTACAGCACCACACAGTCGTACGCCTATATGACGGCTCATACCGCATGTACGACTGCCAAAATTTCTCCTTTTTTATTTTTTTTCTTTGTCAAGCCTGTAGAAAATTTAAAAAATAAATCATGTTGTACTGCAAAAATAAAAAAATAATCTCTCACTGCTACCTTGTAAAAAAAAATTATGATCCATGCACTTGGCTTTTCCCTTAGAATCTCAGCTCTGATGCCATGTTAAATTTCAAACCCAGCACCATGACAATTTATCTCCTAGCAAATACCTTGTCGTAATAAATTTATTAGGCAAATTTACTGAATAAAAAACACGACTGAGTTTTAATGATTTACAAAAATAAATCAGCGAAGCAAAACAGGAAACCAAACACATTAGCACACGTAATTTTCTGGGTAAATAGCCCTGGAATAAAACCCAAAGGGAAAACCAGTACTATGATGATTGTATTATTATAAAATCTGGGCTCTCGTCCTGGGATAATGGCCCACCTGAGGAAAAAATACAAAACAGCAAAATAGCCTATCACACCTCAAGATCTGTCCTTCGATCTTGCTAACCACTACTCCTTTGTTGTCCCTTGCTCCCTTCCTCAGACCCTACCCCTACACACTTGGATGAAAGTCCTTCTCCACCCAATCAATGAGATCTCACTTTGTGTGTGTCTCCTCCTCTCACCTGTAAAAAACACGACTGAGTTTTAATGATTTACAAAAATAAATCAGCGGAGCAAAACAGGAAACCAAACACATTAGCACATGTTATTTTCTGGGTAAATAGACCTGGAATAAAACCCAAAGGGAAAACCAGTACTATGATGATTTTATTATTATAAAATCTGGGCTCTCGTCCTGGGATAATGGCCCACCTGAGGAAAAAATACAAAATAGCAAATAGCCTATCACACCTCAAGATCTGTCTTTCGATCTTGCTAACTGCTACTCCTTTGTTGTCCCTTGCTCCCTTCCTCGGACCCTACCCCTGCACACTTGGATGAAAGTCCTTCTCCACCCAATCAATGAGATCTCACTTTGTGTGTGTCTCCTCCTTTCACATGAGCTGCCTTTTATAATAGTGAGTTTACCCTAAATCCAAAACCCTGGATCTCCAAAGTGATCAATGGTTGAGATTAGATCTCACCAACACTTTTTTTTTGTAAGTAAGAGGTTTCTATATTAATATATACAAAATTAAGCAGAGTTGGAACCAGTTCACTGTCCAGAGAGATCATGACAGTCTCTCAAGATCAAAATCAAAAAAATAGGCTTGCCCCATTGGGGAAACCGGGCTAGATAGAGTCGATTATGTCTGAATATTAGAGTGAGATAAGTTTCATGAAGTCTATAAAGACTTTGGATTGTTCTAAAATTGAAAAAAACTAGATATAAATGAAAGAACGTCATGTAAAATAAGATTGCTATAGAGTATGAGGAACCTAGGGTTCAAGACCCTTTGTGCGATCAACAGCACCAGAAGATTCGCCCTTGGCCAGGCCTCTAGTTAGTGGATAGAAGACGCCCCCATGCCTACACGTGAGCCAAGTTACCACCTCCAACAAATAGGCGTTTTGTGTTTCCAGCATTTCCATGCAGCTTTTGAGTTGGCGAAAATCTTCATCCTTCGAAGGCATGCCCAGGGCTACCATCGTCTTCATGTGCCAATACAGCTCCAATGTTTGATAGAATTTTGAATTCCTAGTTCTGGTACATCCCAACTCAAGAATCAACCCGCCAACTTGTTCCACTTCATCATTTTCCTTAAATTCTCTTACCAAGCAAACTTCAGCTTCCAATGCAAGCATTGCAGCCTTGTCCTCCATCGGCACAAAATGCTCGTGATGCTGTGTCGCATTCACCGCCGCCTTGGCTTCTCTAGATGGCCCTACACCAGAGGAGCGGGGCCAACATCCACGAGGTGCCATAGCTGAGAGACAGAAAGCCACCAAGAAATCGGACAGACAGCCAAAGAAGTCACGACCATTCCAAATAAACTCAAGCCAAGCCATGTTCGTAGTCAGGATGCAACAATTTATAATTTCCAAAATCGATAAATTGTTACCTTGCAGGTGTACCCAACGATCCTTCCCTCGACTTGCCATAACTGAAACCATCATGGAAGATTTCATCCAAATCGAGAGGCCCGAGAAAGGACTTGTCCTCGATGTTGGATCATTCACTACCATGATCAAATTAAGTGTCATTACCCTGCATGAGTACAGGCGCATTGTCATTCCCATTGTACGAGTTGCACTGCCTATCAATCCCAACCTCACAACACTCCTTTCCATCAAAACTGTTAGCCTGTGGAACTTGCAAAGGGACAGTTGCCTCGTGCACCGTATAGGAATGATTGACAGATGAGGGTACACGTGTGACGACATGCGAGGATGATGAGGCTCAAGGATCTTGGGTTGTGCGCCAAGGATCTTGGGCCAACCACGTTTTCATGGTGACAAGCAAACACCCCATCGGAGGAGATCTCACCAGCATTTTGGATCAATGGCTAGGATTCAACTTAATTCACTAATGCCAAAAACTTAGGAATTTAATTTAATTCAATTCAATTAATTATAAAGAGGCATTCACTTTAATAATCTTGAGAGGTATTATGGACGACTTGAGAGGTATTAAGGACGACTTCCACGTGTTAGACACAAAACCAATGTGGATGTATCTGTCCAATGCTACAAACATCAACAATATACATGAGCAAACCTTGCATACTTGTTGTCTATATATATCAATGTTGCACTTATCGTTATCGGATATTTATCGTTGGGGGTCCAAAATTGAAATTGTCAAAAATATAGGAGAAAATATCGGAAATTATCGGGAAACTTTAAAAAATACAAAAATAATCATCTTTTTTCAATTTTTTAAACTTCTAAAGCAACATCGACATCAAACAAACACATTGTCACATAAATGTGAAAATAAAACTGCACTATAATATGTATATGATCATTGATGGCAAGTGGTCCATCAAACATCGATACTAAAATATGATATATGTCTTGACTCTTGAGTCATAAGTCCTGAGATACGACAGTGTAATACGAAATCACATCAAAATGAAAATAAATGTATCTCATGAGATGATCATCATGAGGCATCTAGGGGAGTTGTAGGGCAAATTTCCACTTCATGTCCTGGGACTTTGGCAAGGTGGTATTTCAAGCGGTTGATTCCGCCATACATTTCCATTCCACATAACTTGCAACTCAGCTTTTTTCTATTATGATCCACTGATTCACCATACTCCCACATTGGATCCATTTTGTTGAGCATTAATTAAATGATAAATCTTTAAAATTTAAACCTATGGCACAAAACAAATGGGGAAATTAAAAATCAAGATCCACAAATTTCAAAACACTTAAGAATGTTGCAATTAAACTATCATAGCTACATAAGTGTTAAATCTCTCATTAAAAAATGGCAAGAAGAGGCAAATCTAATGGACATTGCAAACCCTATACTAAATCTTGAAAAACAAAGAAAAGAAAGGCATAAATTTTTCTGCATACCTAGGAATATTGATATGGTAGATTGGACTAGATCCCCACTCCACAAATGCTTAGTTGATGGCAATGAAAACTATGGATTTCCCCTTGTTTGCTTAATGGAAAATGGTCACAATACCCTAAGAGCTCAATCCCCCTAGGCACCGTTTGCAAAATGAGAGAAAAACAACCCGAAATCGCAAGTTAAAGGTGAAAAAAAAGGAACAAAATGTAGCAGGGCGATAATTTCTATCAAATCACAATAATATCGGAAATTACCGCGATAATTTCAAAATACCATAATTATCGCGATTATTTGCAGTGATATTATTGCCAAGGGTCTATTTGGCGATATTATCGCAATAAATTCAATAATATCATGATACGTGCAACACTAATATATATATGTGTGTGTGTGTGTGTGTGTGTGTGTGAGGGACAACATTGAGAGGCATGTTATGGAGAAGGCACCCAAGTGGTTACATGAGGAGGAGAAAGGGTAGGGGGTAAGGGAGGATGACCCTCAACTGCTAATGGGGGAGGAGGCGGGTAAGAATGAGGAGGCTGATGCCTTGATGCCACCTTCCACAAAGACTTCAACACTCACAAATGGCCAGCTGTCTTTGGAGTCTGGCCACAGACCTTCTCCTTTGATAGGATAAGCCATTACCTTTGCCTGTAAAAGGGGTAGAGGGAATCAATAGCTCACTGCTGGATTAATCATTGTCAATGACTCATGATGATAAGATAAATTTTTTATATTTGATGTAATTTTTATTTATTAGTCTTGAATGGAGACTAACAGGGTTTAGTATCGACTTCGTTGTATCATTTATGATTTGGCATCCACTACATCATATATATATATATATGGAAAATAAAAGAACCTATTTTGTATCTTTTAATGAAATTTTCCAATGTCTCGATGTCTGGACCCTCAGCAATTTTTGGCAATGCCAATTTTTAAACAATGAGATTCTGAATATCAATAATCTGCATGAAAGATCCATTTTTTCATGTTTCCTGTTATTCTCTTTTAGTTATTCAAGGTAACATATAAATTATAATGGTCCAATCTTCTTGGGGTAGAATCCTACATATCACTTCATCAAAAGATTAGAGCAGCCATTGTATTTTATTAGAAAGGTTTAGTTTAAACAAAATCAGCTGCAGGTGTGCGGAAGGAACATTTGCTGAAATATTACTAAAACTGACTGCAGAATAGAAGAATGTGGATGAATACTATTAGAACGTAGTTCAACACAACAACTTTGCAGAGAATTGACTCCTCATAACCAGATTTGTGTCTGCATATGGATCACTCATGAATCACTACCAGAACTGAGTTTGATATGACAACATGTGGGTGGATATTAGTAAGATTTAGTTCATTTTATTGATCTTGGATCATTTCCCAGGGACACTGTGATTGTGGTTTAGTTTAGCATAACACAGAAGTGGTGTACAGAAGAGGGTGGATTTTACTGAGCTATAGTTCAAGATAAGAAGACAGTATTACTCGGTCCAATATATCTGAAAAGATTTAGTTTCATGTGACCACATGTAACGTTCAAAATCTAGATGGATCATTTGTTAGGCACTACTAACTAGTACATCAACTAACTTTGAGATGAACACCACAGAGATTTAGTTGAAGTTGACAAAAACCGATCATTTGCATGTTTGCCCAAATTTATTAAACATAACCAGAGGTGGGGGTGCTGAATCTTTTGCCAAACCACTACCAAAATCATTCTTGCCACAGAAAGATGTGAGTTGACATTAAAGAGATCTGGTTGGACATGACCAAATGTAAATTCATGGTACAGAGATTTTATTTGGTATAATAAGATGCCAGCGGATGTTGCAAAGACTTTGATTAAGTTGAAAACAACTACCTGTGGGTGAATACTACAGAGATGTGGGAGGATGCTTCTGATATTCAGTTCAAAACAAGATAAACTCAGTATTTGCTCCTAAGACATGGGTGGATCATCTTTTGAATAATTACCAGGATTGTATTCACATAACAATATACTGGTAAACAGTAAGGTGATATAATTAAACATGACAAGAATGGAACATCCTGCACAATATATTACTGAAAGTATTCAACATAACCAGAATCCAGATAATGGTGTGTGTACAGAAAATTTGTTAAACTGTTACGCAGATTTTGGGAAGGATAGCAAGACAGGTGCTCACTTTACGAAGATTTACTTCGACCTTACAAGTTATGGATTGGTAGCATGGTATATCCAGTTTTACTGGACATAATATTAAATAAGATGTGTGTAAGCATTACAAAGACTCGATTCAAATTAACAAGATGTAAGAAGAATAACAAAATGTTGCCCGACTCCAAATAGATTTAGTTCTAATAAACAAGATTTGGTTGCATACCCCTCAGATTAAAAGTCATAGCATGAATATGTGGGATGGTGATCCTGACATTGTGTTGTGAGAAGCTGCAATGCGATGTCAGGGGGGGCTGCTGAGAATCAGTTTCCATAACAAGATACCAGTGAATGTCGATCAATTTCAGTTTAAAAGATCGAGTCTGGGTGGATCCGACGGAAATTGGGTTCCGGAAAAACAGGATGTGGACGTATGCCACTAATATCGAGTTAGGAAAAACAAGATGTGGGTGCATGCTGCCGAGATCCAGTTGACTAAAACATGATGTGTGTAGCTGATGTTCGATGAGTTCAACATAAAATGATATCAGTAGATATCAGAGAATTTCAGATATCAGCACTGAGATTCTGCTCATGAAACAAGATACGGGATGAATTGTATAATATATAGCTTAATTTTTTTCAAAATGTGGGGATCCACCCTAAATCCTACACTTCGTTTCTATAGCATTAGACCCAATAAATGCACCCACCAACCATGGTGGACCAATAAGCAGACCCACAACTCCAAAATCAATAACATGTCATCGTTCAATCTAACAGTGGTCCATACCATACCATACCTGAAATAAAACAATGATGGGTTTTACCAGATTTGAAAGCGAGTAAGGGTAAAGGCATTTAATAGAAAGAAAAGAACAGGGATCTAATCTGATCTACCTGCACTGTGCGAGTTGCGAACTCCACGCCTATTGTGGATTTGGACTCGAGGCAGAATTCATTGCGCGTGAATCTGGAGAGCAGATTGGACTTCCCTACTCCTGAATCTCCAATCAGCACCACCTTGAATAGATAATCATACTCATCGTCTGTTCTCCGCGCCATTTATTAATAAAACCTCTCTCTCAACCACACAGCACACAGATTCTCTCCTCCGCGGGGTAAACGAAAGGAGCGTTGGAGTCCAATAAATGCAGTGCTTGCGTGCTTCTTCCTGCTGCTGCTTCTATGAAGAGATCTGAACTCCTCCTTTCATTGCAACTGCCAATTTTGAAGGGGTAAATGAAGGGTACCCTTTGAAAAAAAAGGCAGTGGAAGGGGAAGTGGAAGAGGAAGGGGAATGATAAAGTAAACTTAAAGAAAGATGACAGGTGGGCATGTATTTATGTGAAGTCATGTGGCAACATGGGTGTGTGTTTTTACGGATTGGGAATTTGGGTTGGGCAAAGTTATAAGCCCTTACTTGGATTTGGGTTGATTAAGGTTGTAAGCTATTACTTTGGAGAATCCTATGGTGTTTTATTTCCTCTAATCACCACTTTTATAAATCGACATATGTATTCATAACCTTATATTATAATAAAAAAAGATGATGATGAGGAGTTGTAAGATGTGGTTCCCATGTTGGAGTTGAGAATCAAGGTGAGCTTGTGGTTTCCCTCACTCAACTCCTCAAATACTCACCCTTTATCTAAACTTTTGCAAGATGACAACTTGCAATAGCAAAAAAAATAATTTAATATTATGTGCTTATAGCAAAGATTGACTATATCAATATGCTTGTAATCATGTCATGTTTGGCCAAAATTATAAATGAATTAAATAATTTTAAAGTAAAATTTTGAATTTATAGAAAAATAAATAAATTTAATTTATAATTGTAGGAGGTATTGATTGATTAAAATTTTATTGTTATAAAAGTAATCTTATAATATTAATACTATATAGGTTTATTTAGTTATTTAAAACAAAAATTAAGAAAAAGCATGGATATTCAAGTTGTTTATGATTATAAATGTAATTTTAGAACATTACAATAAAATAATAATAATAATTTAATTTTAAGGTCATATGTTAGACACTAAATCGGTGTATGAGACCGTTTTGTTTGTGGGACAAGGGATTCCTTTCGCTTAGCGATTTGATTGATAAAGTCTGTGGAGGTATGCATACCTTACCC
This sequence comes from Picea mariana, assembly GCA_032191745.1. Lineage (NCBI taxonomy): Eukaryota > Viridiplantae > Streptophyta > Pinopsida > Pinales > Pinaceae > Picea > Picea mariana. The sequence goes on along the minus strand of JASDQU010436156.1, from coordinate 9,643 downwards.
CCTTCTGGATTTGAACTTGTAATCTTTTAGGAAGAAACACATATTCTTAACCATTAGACCTGCTCAGGTCGTATTTAAATATTTAAAACAAGAATTAAGAAAAAAACATAGATACTCAAGTTGTCACAGCTAAATTTATTTATGAGCATTAATTTTACTAATTCATATAGCATTTTCATTTCCATCTATGATACCCAACCCCACATAAACATGCATCTCTCCCTTACATGTAGTGTTCACCTCAATTAATTACTTGAAGAATTTGTCACATTCCTCAGTACCAAAACCTCCAATATTATGAGGATGTGTTATGATACATGAGGAGTGTTGATGGGCAAATACAAACTGTGGTGGAAGATATCGCTACTCAAGGAGAGAGTTTCAAGCTCTTATGAGATAAAGAGATCCTCGAGGCACTCCTGTATTTGTAATCTTTTGCTTGATAATTGCCATAGTTATATATATTGGTACGCTTTTCCAAATAATTGGAGTGATTTTTGTTATTTATATCTTGTGCCATCTAAGATTTTACCACAAAGTTCCTTATGCTCCTTTCAATTT
>JASDQU010436155.1:25784-38238 GCA_032191745.1 Picea mariana | reverse complement strand
TATAATATAATTAATAATTACCATATTAATTATCTTTTACATTAATTATCTTTCACTTTATGGTGGGGCTGACCTATACCCTTTACATCACAAATAGGGTTATAGGTAAGTCTGAATCTTGTACAATATAGCAAGGGATATCATACACCCACTAGTGCTCATCCAGTAGGGGCACATCCATCTGTGCTTAGCCACAGGTATGTCCACATCTCTATCTCACTGCATCTCACATGAGAACCACACTCACTAGTGCTTAGCCACTAGGATCACGTTCACCTGTGCTCAACCATAGACATGTCCAACTCAACAGATCTCTTTCTCGTTGCGTTACACATGAGAATAATTTGGAGTATCACATCATCTCAACTCTCTGCATAGAGGAGGCCAATACATCATTTCATCTCTGTCTCATAATGATACACCCAACTCATGGGCTTCCCCATACAGGGGCACACAACATTCCATCTTCGTCTCAGAGATGAACCACACACCCATCTCATGGGATTCCCTACAAAGGGGCACACAACATTCCACCTCCATCTCAGAGAGGAACCACACACCCAACTCATGGGCTTCACCACCTCACACAGGGGCACAACATTCCATCTCTGTCTCAGAGAGGAATCGCACACCCATCTCATGGGCACTCTCTCAAGACGACTCACCTAGTCTGTGTCCTGGAGGATGTTTCAAATAGTTGTAATCATCAACACAGATTCATTCAAATATTGTCAATTTGGTTTTGGAACTAATACCAACATTTTTAGAATTGAATCAACTTTCATTTGATATCATTTGTATTTAATTTAATTGTTTTTTAGTATTTTTAATTATTTTTATAAAAAAAATATTTGCATATTTTTTAGATGACATAATGATTTAGTAAAATGAAAAATCAATATATGCAATAATACACAGTCGAAAATTATGGAAAATTTATATTACGAAACCTTTCACTGTCCTCTTTGTTATTCCTGAGATTGTTTGTGGATCAACAAACACTGTCAGAGCATCTCAAAGTAAATGATATTTGATTTAACAATGCTCTTCTGACTTAGAAATAAGTATGAGATTTTAGTAACCTTATAACTAGAAATACAAAAGCTAGATCTCGTTCTTTAATATTTTTTATAAATTATCAGAAGCTGAGAAGAAGAATTAAGATAAACAAAATGGAATACAAAGTAAGGTATCAAGTTAAGATAAATCTCACTTTAATTTCAATAGTAGAAATAATAAGATATGTGTCTATGTTATGAATTTCATTAAATAGGTGATACAATAGTATAAATAATAATATATGTGTCTATGTTATGAATTTCATTAAATATGTGATAAACAAATCATACAAATATAGGTCTTATATTACTCACAACAAGACAGAGGAAAGTCTATACCGAGTAAATGTTTTATAGAAAAAATGCAGTAGAAGTTGTACTAAATTGCAACCATTCACAACTCAAACACAATAATTTGAAGAAAGTGAATTATGAGAATGTATGTACCATCACACAAGGAGAACACGACTTAAATAAAAAAGGACCAAAATCTCATATATCTTTACAAAAAGTGAAATTCTTTATTGAAAGTCTCTTTCTGCATGAAGACTCGAAGAGTCCATTCTATCATTTTACAAAATTATTTTATATATATAAAATCATAACCAAAATTGGTTATCTTCTCCTAATCTTAAGTTCAAATTACAAAAATATATACAAAATATCCCAAAATTCTAGGAACAAATTCTTCAAAATCTCTAAATTTTCTCAAAGTGGTTGACCAGTTCATTGAAGCCACATCAATTGTTCCCACTCCTGACTTGATGGATATTTACAAGAAATCATGTTTTTGTAGGAAATATATACTTCATTATATCTTTCATATGTAGGAGGAGAGACAAATAAATTCCTGAGATGCCATAAAAGAAAGAAATCTTCATCCAGTAAGTCGACAATTGTTTGTTCTTTCAAAACTCATGTTACTCCCTTAAACTTGTTGGCATTTTCTCTTTCTTTTACTAGAAATGGTTTATATTATGGAAAAGGAAGTAAACCCTTTTTACCATAAATTTAAGATAAACCCATTTTGCACCATTCTTTTATAATGGTTTTTTTTATTTTTTTAATGATTGGCAGAATCGAAAACTAGGTCGGTCTCGTACTCACGTGACACAGGATTGATTCCGACCGCTACCACTATAACCTCGATGTGCCATACGTATTCCCCTTCTGCATGCACGAGTAAATTTGGGGGATTTGAACTTGGAACCTCATAGAACATAACACTTCATATCAAGACACTTGCCAATTGAGCTTCCCTCATGATGACTCACCATTATTTTATAATGGTTATTAATCCATTTTACACTCTTTTGAAGATGGGTTAATTTATTCCGGACCTGCTGAATAAGATTTCTTTTTGTAAAAACCCTTTCTACCTCCATGACTATATTTGTTTTGTCTTTAAAACTAGATTGATTCAATTTCTCTTTTGTTTTGGAATTGAGCACTTTAATTATTTGATTAGCCAGTTGAGGTTTATTACCTAATTCTTGTAAAAAAACTTGTACATATTTGTCAAACTTTCTGACCAAACTAGCCTCTTCTTCCATGATTATGAAAGACCTCCACATCCTACTTATTTTCTCAATAATTTTATCCCAAATAATGTGTTTAGCTCCCATTAGATATGATTTCCCTGAAAGTTTGTTTTTCAATATATCAAATTCTTTCTGCAATTTGGATTTTTCTCCATGTAATTTATTAAGTTTCCTTTATTTCTATCCCACATGCTCCTTTAGAAGTTTGTTTTTAGTTTCATGAGCAGAGGATTTTTTTTTTAAATTTATTCAGCTTAATTTATTTAAGATCTAAATCAGCTAAAGTCTTAGCCAATTGTTCTTATCTGTTTGTTGATGAAGCATTTGTAGATGAAGATGAAATTCCTTGTTTCATAACTTCTATCTGCTATTGTAAAAACTTGACTTGTTCATTCAGCTGAGCTATAACATTAAAATTTTGTTCCTTATCCTTTTGGATAACCATTATTTTAGGGGTCTGGACATGATCCATATCAATCATTTTAAGTTGTCCTTTGAACATAATTATTTCATTGTCCTTAGAAGTTATCAACTCATGCATTGGTTCTTCATAAATAGCATTATCTCTTATTCTTAAGAGTTTCTTTTCCAAATCTTCTATTCTCATTCGCCTGACCTTGGAAGTCATTTTCTCTTTCTTCAATTGTTATTTTAGTTGATTGTTCATTCTTTTAAATTTATTCATACTGAGAGTAGTCTTGATAATGTCTCTATTGACCATCTCTCCTGTCTGTTTGTGCAGATCAATCTTGTCAAATAAGGGGACCTGGTCAAGATCAAAAGAATTTTTTTCTAACTTATAGTTACTATGGCCTTGAACACTTGTACCTCCTGGTTCCAAAATAGACACATTTGATCTCCCTTTCTCAAAGTCTATTATAGAAAACAACCTTGTTTTTTATGAATCATGATCTAGATTTCTTAGTAAATGTTTCTTTATTTGTGTATTATTGTCTTCCATAATGTCATATTTTGAGAATATGCTTTGGGGTTTTATTTATGAATTCCCTTCTTCTGTTAGATTCAAAAACAATGAGAGAAGAAGATCCATTGAGTAAATGGGTTCTTCTTGTATTTTTCAAATTGTTCCTATTTCATATTGAACCTCTTCCTCTAAATTTTCCACTAGAAAATCTTCAATTCTCAACCTCTTGCTTGATGACCCTTCCACTATTTCTAAAATATTCTCGAATTCTTGATTAAAAATTATCTTTAATGCCTTATCATGTTGTTGAGGAGTATCAATATCCTCATCTTGGGATGATAGGGACCTATTCTGAACTTCCTTCCATCTACTAATATTCCCGAGTTGTTCCAGATCATGTATGCTCTGGTGTTCATATCTTGTTATCTCAAACTCCAGTCTTCTGGCATTAATAACCCCCAAATGATCATATTGTCAGGATTCTCCTTTTTCCAAATGCAAATCTAATAACATATTCTCCACAACCTGAAATGTTGTCCTATTGTACACAATGAAAGGACCAATTTCCCTCTTGGGCTTAAAGTTAGTCATTTTCTTTCTTAACACACAATGAATATTATCATAATTTAAACTTTGTCTAATAAATTCAAGAGCAAAAAATATCAAGGTGAGAAATTTAGGTAATTTGAGCGGACCAATTTTGCTCCATAAACTCTAATTTCAGTATGATCTTCAAAAAGAAACCAATCTCCAAGATTAGTTTCAGAAGAATCATGCAAGATAGCCTTTATTTCTGGAAAAATCCCTGGAGGAAGATCTTTATGAAACAAACTATATGAAATGGACATGAAATTATTAACATAGTTGATAAAACCTACATTCTGAGGTTTGTTTGCTACTATGGATGTCCAATGGATCATTGATATATACTGTCCAATTGTGTCTTCAAATTCTAAATTTAAACCTTGAAAATTATTCACTCTGTAAAAAAAGTAACAGATAAGCAAGGTATGATTGAAATCGACAAGATCTATTCAAGGAGAAATCATTCAATTATTCATGTAAATAATATGCTATAAATTGAGCAAAGAAGAATCTAGCCATTAACTGAGTGGTAGGAGGACAGATGACCCTAAAAAGAACCAAGTAGAATTGTCCACAAATTTATTAGAGGCATAGCCCAAAATTGAACATATCATAGCGATAATTTCTTGTACATTGGTTGAAAATATTCCAGATTCACAACTTTCAGAGATTTGCAAAGAAATCAAACTATTTCCCATCAAGGATTGCAGAAAGGCTTGTCTGTCTTGGACATTTAATTGATTAAATTCAGCAACTAGGGTTTCCTCATTCATAATCTGTCCATCAGTAAAATCCTCTACATTTAACATTCGAGCAATTGAACTAGCTTTGATTTCAAACAATAGTGACCCTTTTGCAGTTAATACACTTCTCGAAGAAGAGACATAATTTTGTGTACACCAATGCACAAATTATGGGAAGTTATAGGTTTGGGGCACAATAATACGGGCCAGGTTCAAACCCCATGCATTAAAATAGTCATTTAATTCCATGTGTCTAGTTGTGATGAATTGTGCAATTCGTATGGGTCATAGGAGATCCTAGGGTAAAACATTTGACAATCCCTATCTATTAGGGTGACTTCAACAGGGGTTACAACCTTGGATTTCTTGACCTTTGAGGGTTTCGACATTTTAAGTGAAATAAATAGGAAAATACATTTAGGCTCTGTTATCCACGATTTTTAGGGATAACTAGGAAATCATGTCTCGAGGCCCACAGGTCCTAGACATGGAGTACCGAGAGCAGGATTGACCTAAGCATGGCCCTGGAGGGCCCATCCTTTTCTTCTTCCATCAAATTTGTCTTGTCAGCAGCAACATCCATCACCATCGTCTTGGTCTTGTATCGGAATAGGTTCTTGCTCCATGAGTTAATTGGTCCAGGTATCATGGTATGTGTCACTTTTGATCATTAAAACCTTTAAATATATGCATATGATTCCTTTTATCTCTAACAACTGCTTGGATCTTACATTATCCCACTTGACCATGCTTGGGGAAATTGACAGGGTGCCGTAGCAAGCCCGTGCCCATAGGTCTTGGTTTGCCAATGGGCGGATTTCTGAAAAGCCATCGTCTGCTCCCATCAAAGCACCACTGTTTCATCTTATCTCCTGCTCATTTATCCCATTTCCCTTGTCCGGGCATTAGGTTGACCTATTTGTAGGATTGCACCTTATCTCGTGGGAAGAAGGGGCTAAAGGCCCAGAAGGTAAAAGCAGCTGGTAAAAGACAAAAGCCTAGAAATAAAACCTCCAGATGCTTTGCCCGTGGATCCCCAAGAAGGCAATAAAAAGCCTCTCAGCAAGAAACAAGAGGGACTTGGAAAATAACAAACAAGACCTAGTCAGAGGATAGGGGGTCTCATCATGAGCCAACCTATTAGGTTCATGGGTACCTAACAGTATGACATTTCCACCATCTGGTTACCATGCCAGGGCAATGACCTTTGGTTTCATGGCCAAGGGAAAGGGGGTCTCATCACGATCCAACCTTCTCATCTCTGTGAAAGTACTTGTGGGTAACACTGTAAGCTCTGGTCACCATGCCAAGGTAGTGTCCTCTGGTTAGCCCTTGAATAAAAATAAAAAGAAGAAGAAAAAGCAAATAAAAGAATAAAGGCAAGAACGGGTTTGGAAAAAATGCATCCATGACAGGTACAAATCGCCTTCTACAAAGGCACCCACAGATAACATTATGCATCCTTGGCCCTCACTGCACCCACATGTCTGGACATCCCCTNTTGTGGACACTAGCCCAATAGGACATCTTGTCTTTTTCTCCAATCTTGTATTGCAAGTTTTTGTAATGTCTTTGAGCTATTGACTGATGTATTAGGGTTTTTATGCATATGTTTAATAATATTGATGATGAGATGTGATTGACATTGCTATGATCCCTATGACTAATGAGCCCATGGAGGGCGTAGCTTTTGATTTGCAGGACCATGCCCGACGGACAGGTACCATTTGGACCGATACACATGGGGAGATGATCAGTTCGGACCTCCATGGGGCTGAAGAGCCCACTAGATGGATGTTGAGACCCCATCAGGGGGCAAAGATAGGACGGTGGTTGATCAAGGTTTTGCACCGGAGAAGAAGAGGTCGTTTCATCAGAGGCACTTTGGAAGAGCCTGAACTAGGAGGATTGACCCACTTCCAGTGAAACATTTTCCCTGGATGGCCCAGGACGTCACCTATGGGCTCATGACGTCACCTTGAGCATGTGACAGTTTGATAGGGAAGTTGGTATGTGTGGCATGATGGAGAGGCCCAAAGAGGGCTAACGTTTTGCCCTTTATTGCTGCATTTTCCCTAAAAGGGGTTAACGTCCCCCTTAGAAGGGGTGACGTCTCACCTTTTTCTCAATTAGGGTTTTAAAATGAACATTTAATGCAAAACAATGTTATTTTGGTATTTTGGCCTTGTCGGCCTTTTTTATGACCTAAAAGTTAAATTAGGTCATTGATACAGTATATATTGAGGGTTTTGACTCTCATTTTATCATGATTCATCACTCACTCATTAGTGAGGTCTGATTTTTAGCTCCCTACTTGGGTATTTTTGTTGGTTTAGTGAGGCGCACTTGTTGAAGGAAGGCATTTTTTGGCATTTTATGGTGTTTCTCTTGAAGGAAGGTGTTACAACTAGGGTTTGCATGGTTATTTCTTGATGAATTGTAAATATTTTTCTACAAAACTTCTTGATTGAATGGTTGTAGTCTTATTTTCTTACATGTATTTATAATTTGCTGAATCAAAACCCTCGGTGGCAAGCACACAAGTAGGTCCTTGTCTCATGTCCCCTAATAGAGAAATTTTCAGCCATTGAAGAAGGAAGAAATAGCCTAGCCATAGCTACACTCTCATTTCTTCTTCCCCCCTGAGCTAGCCGTACTTTCCAAAGGTCAAGAAGGAGGATACGTCCCAGGCCTAGGTTATCTACACCTTGGGTCGTTTTTCTTCTAGGGTTTGATGATAGAGCCTTGTTTTAGCAACACTCTCCCTCATTGCACTCTCTTGTCTTGATTTATCTTTTATGCTATTCGTTTTTGCCAAGTCAACCTAAGGAAGGAGGAGAGAGCACGAGGCCTTGCTTTAGAAACACTGGAGTGAGCCTCTCTCTACTAGGGTTTTGATTCAGAGGCCCTTCCATAGCAGCACTTCAGAACTCTTCCCTCTAGTCCTTATCCATCCTCCTTCAACCCTTGCATCCTCTACTAAATTTACTCCATTAACCCCAAGGAACTGATCTCAAACCTCTAGAGTTGAAGTAGAATTGGATCTAAAACACTCTCAAACTTTTTTTTGAATTGAAACCCTAACTACACTAACCCTAACCTACTAACCCTAAGTTGCTGACGTCATCCTTGGTTATTTCATCTTTGATGCAACAACGTCTTATTTTAAGAGAAATTGAATGGTGGTTTAGGCATTAATTGAATAAAGTGTTGATTGGTTACCTTGAACGCCACATTGTTCCAATATTTATTGGTGGAGTGTCATACGTTCTTATTTTTATTAATAAACATTGACTTCGTCAACATTTATTGCTATATTGCTCATATACATTTATCAGATAGTCTTATGAAGTAATAACCCTTTGAAATATAGCTTGCATGTATTCGTTTGTTGTTGCTTTGTTCCAGTAAGGTGTTCTTCATTAGGGATTTACTTTATTATTGGCTGTTTAGCCGGGACTATCTATTTTGGTGGTGACCTGTGAAGGGGGAACTTTGCCTTTGTCCTTTTAACCTTTGCCTCTTCAAAACCCCAGGTCACCGGGGACGTCTCCCCTGGGCCTCACCTCCCTAAAGAGAAAGAACCTTCCCATCGAGGTGACATTGGGTGGGATAGGTTCTTGTTACGCCAGTTTGGACCTCTATCTTATAGACATTTGACCCAGCTACAAACTGTGCGATAATATTTTGGCACCGTTGCCAGGGACACTGAGTCAATTCTCCTCAAACAACAAATGTTTTCGGTAAGCCTTGCCTCAAAGACTATTTTCTTACAAGCTTACCTGGCGACTCCACTAGGGTGTTTTCCCTTTTCTTTGATGATTTCAAGAAAATCATCTGGCGACTCCACAAATAGATAATGACGACCCGTAGTGGGCGTCAGTATATACTTTCATCTACTACTATGACCTCCATAAATCCTGTCACCCCTGTAAGTTCTCCCAAATGGTCTCATAAAGAACTCTTTGGTCCTTTAAGATTACCTAACACCCAAGGGGGCTTACATGATCTACATAGGAAGGTCGAGTCCTGGATACCTAAGTTTTCAAGGGAAGATGGATCCTATGACAACTCTCATTGGACCAACTTCTGTGATGCATTCCAGTTTCACCAATTCGGACAAGAACACCCCGATGTCTTTTTAAGGCTCTTTGTGAGCTCACTCACCGGAAGTTCCAGAAGATGGATTAACAAACTCCTAAAATGAAGCATCAAAACCCCTGAAGATCTTGAACAAGCCTTCAAGAAAGATTGGTGTGGAAAAGAAAGCATGGATTCCCTTTACTCTCAATACACTGATATTTGCAAAGCCTCTAGCGAGGGCATTAGGGATTTTAATGATAGGTTCAACCTTCTCCTCAAGAAGATCGGGACTAGTTTCTCAGAAGAAGCTGTCCTCCAACACTACTTGAACTCGTTGGAAGGAATTTTACAGATCGGTCACCCTTGACTCTAGAAGAAGCACAAGATTTTGCTTGCCAGATTGAGAAGAACCTTGAATTCGAAGACTACATCCATCAAGTCAATCCCTCGTACAATAATGACCCTTGGGAATCTAGTAATGAGGATATCACCAAAGCTGAACCCAAGTTCCCAGAGATTCTTGAGGTAAAACTCATGCCTCCCAAAAGGAAATGGAACACAACTTTCCCAAAAATCAAAAATGTCTTAAATGTCTTGAGACAACATGAACCATCCAAGGATTCGGGCATGGCCACTCATAAAAAACCTAACTTTGAAGATTCCTTGTTTGTCTTGAACACACCAATGTTAGAAAATAAAGATATGAGTGAACCCGGATTTGAGTATTTTGACCAAACCAATAGGGATCCAGAAACCAGGTCTGGAGACCCCCGAGTGCATAATGGAGCCAACTTAGACACTAGTATGTCCTGTATCTTGCAAAGGGTTAAAATAATTCACAAAATTGTTCATTTTTTGACAAAGCAAGACCCGAATGACCAATTATCTTTTAAGGGTACTCCCACACTACTACAAATCGGTCAGTTTGAGCAAGATGAGAAAACACTCTCTTTATCATTAATAGATGATCTTGGACCTAGTGATTACAAATCGATGGATCCATACTTGTTTCAAGATTGCCCCACTTTTCCCTTGACAGGAGAAGACACAGATTGGGGTGACTATCCCGACGATGCCTCTAATACCTCTGAAGATTCTGATGAAGATGGATATCCTGTATAGAGGGTAAGTAATATCATTGAGTGGAACAAAGATGTTTTCAAAGACATAGAATTTCCAAGCACCATCATTGTGGATGAAAACCCTTGGTGTTTTCAATGCAGTGAAACAGATTGGGAACATGAGTGTCCTTACAGTAATGGTGTCCATAAACAAGTAAACAATATAGACCACAGCGTAGAAGGCCCCCAAGTAAATATCACCGCTAAAGAGCATCAAGAGGCCATAAAGGAAGTAGTCAGGTCAGCCAGAATGGCGGTAATAAACAAACTAGACCAGGAATCAAAAGAAAAGCTAAAGAAACAAGAGTTCCAGGTGTATAGAAGAAAGAAGTTGAACCAACTTACAACTGACCGAACAAAAGACCCACCTTTGGATGTAATCCTTCCTAAAACATCCAAGAATGAAAGGGTTAACCTGAATTTTGACCTTGAAGGGGTGTTATCCAAGATGTTTGTAACCATCCCTTTGAGAGAAGTCATCAAGGTACCATTTATCAAAGAGCGTTTTGACAACTTTTTCCAAGGATCAGATGGACCATTGAAAGATGGAACTATTGGTCGTATCCAGAATGTACCTGTGACTACAACTTATGTGAAAGAGCCCAATGATTCCATCAAAGATGACAAAGCACGTGAGAAAACTAGACAGACTCCTCATAAATATTCTCCAGAAGATACGCCTTTTGCAAAGGAGGAAAATTCTAATCAGATTAAATGGATCAAGAAAGAGGAGTACCAAAAACTTCTGGATGAGTTCAAAGGTTAGGAATTTGAGGCTGCGAAAATACTAAAGAAGGTGGAAGATGATGTACGGATACGTCCTTTGCAGCAGGATATATTTATAGCAGAATCCCACCCACCTCCCTCTACACAATGCACCAGGGTTGTTCAAGGAATGGCCAATTTCAAAGTAAGAGAGTACAAGGAGGGAGACATGGTATGGATGTGGGATACCCAGAAGGGAGAGCTAACCAATGTGAATGGAAGTACCCAGTCATGGATCAGACCCTTCAAAGTTGGAATGGAATCATTTAATGACTCATACTACCTATCCACTTTAGAAGGAAGAAGGCACCCATTACCTATCAGTGGGCACCTCCTCAAACCCCACCAAGGTGGGGGGACCTGACTTCACAGGTAAGTACAGGTAAGTAGGAATTTTTCGTGTATTTACCATTTGCATTTCATGTTATTTTCTTTCATATTTGCATTATTGATTGTTTTATTTCAGTTTATATATATATATCTGTGCATGCTGGGGTGGCATTACCACCCTATTTTTGTTACTGATACCCCTATTGAGATTGAGCAGGTCTGCAGGTTAGGCCAGAGATGCTAAGGTTCTCATGCGCTCTACGGTGAGCACATGTCCCCGAGTTGGAGCCAGATGCTATCCTCTCTTTTTAGGGATAACTAGGAGATCATGTCTCGAGGCCCACATGTTCTACACATGGAGTACCAAGAGTAGGATTGACATAAGCATGGCCTTGGAGGGCTCATCCTTTTCTTCTTCCATCAGCTTTGTCTTGTCAGCAGTAACATCCATCACCATCGGCTTGGTCTTGTATCGGAAGAGGTTCTTTCTCCATGAGTTAATTGGTCCAGGTATCATGGTATGTGTCACTTTTGATCATTAAAACCTTTAAATATATGCATATGATTCTTTTTATCTCTAACAACTGCTTGGATCTTACATTATCCCACTTGACCATGCTTGGGGAAATTAACAGGGTGTCCTAGCAAGCCTGTGCCCATAGGTCTTGGTTTGCCACTGGGGGGATTTCTGAAAAAGCAATCATCCACTCCCATCATAAAACCACTATTTCATCTTATCTCCCGCTCATTTATCCCATTACCCTTGTCCGGGAATTGGGTTGACCTATTTGTAGGATTGCACCTTATCTTGTGGGAAGAAGGGGCTAAAGGCCCAGAAGGTAAAAGCAGCTGTTAAAATACAAAAGCCTAGAAATAAAACTTCCAGATGCTTCACCCGGGGATCCCCAAGAAGGCAATAAAAAGATTCTCAGCAAGAAACAAGAGGGACCCAGAAAATAACAAACAAGACCTAGTCAGAGGATAGGGGGTCTCATCACAAGCCAACCTATTGGGTTCATGGGTACCTAACAGTATGACATTTCCACCATCTGGTTACCATACCAGGGCAGTGACCTTTGGTTGCATGGCCAAGGGAAAGGGGGTCTCATCACGAGCCAACCTTCTCATCTCTGTGAAAGTACTTGTGGGTAACACTGTCAGCTCTGGTCACCATGCCAAGGCAATGTCCTCTAGTTAGCTCTTGAATAAAAATAAAAAGAAGAAGAAGAAGAAAATAAAAGAATAAAGCAAGAAAAGAATAAAGGCCAGAACGGGTTTGGAAAAAATGCATCCATGACAGGTA
>JASDQU010436155.1:12620-25734 GCA_032191745.1 Picea mariana | reverse complement strand
TAGGCGAAGCTGCCTACCTAAGAGTTTACAGGGTGAAATTTCGACCCCATCGCCAGAACAGCAAGGACCCCCTCCAGGGTTTGAAACTAATATACAGGATAAAGCAAATAACAAAGGTAAGTTGAAAAATACCGAGATACCTTCCCAAGATACAGAGGGTTCTCAAACAAAAGAATCGGGAATGGAGAAAAGAAAAGAGATGGGAACAATTCCAGAAATCATGAAAACTGTTCCAGAAAAGATAAAAGGAATGGCTTTAACAGAACTTGGTAGTCCTATCACCTCTTTAACTCCATTGCAGTCGAATTTTGGAACCCCCCATGAAGGAGTTTTATATGTTAGCGATCTAGAGCCTATTTCGAGAGATGAAATCCCCTCATCAGATTACTTTTTCAGTAAAAAGTGAAGAGCAGTCTTGAAACAGGAAATTCATCCAAGAGGAGAAGGGACGATTAAAAAACATAGGGTTATTATAGATGGAAAGAAACTCAAGGATGGAGAATTTTCTATAGAATTAGCGGGTACAATGGGTTCTATAGCATCAACAAACATGTATTCTGTTGGCATTTTAACAACTATGCTTGAACAGAAGGACCAAACAATAATTCAGTTGCAAGACAAACTAAAAGAAAACGAAAGAAATATTAGTTGGGGAATACAGAAGGGTCTAGAACAAGCTAGACTAAAGGATATGCAAGAAATCCAGAAAAAGAATAAATTCTTGGAGGAGGAAAATCTCATAATACAGGTCACACAAGAACAGGTTTGAAAGCTGGAAGAAGAAAACAAACATTTACAAGATAAAATTATTTCTATTACTAATCAGGTAATAGAACTTGAAAATTTCAGGACACAAGCATTGGAAATAAATGTAAGAATAGAGGAAGAAAAACAGAAAGTGTTCTTGAATCTGGAAGTAGTCCATATATATTTTCAAGAAACAAATAAGTCTTTGGAGAATGTGTTCTAGAAGGAAAGGGAGACAAAAGAAGCTAGAACAACTTTTCAGAAGGTAGTGGCTTTCTCATCAAAGGAAGAGGTTGGAAAGACTCATAAATTATCTATTTCTGAACAAGTTAAAGGGGACATAATAATAAAAGTGTGGGAAGCAAAGCTGGTTGAATATAAACGAATAACAAGAGAAGTCAATGAAGATTGCCAGGGAATTTTCAATGTATTAGAAAGAGCTTCATTGAATATCGAAACAGATGACTGTTCCAGATTATTAGGCGAAATCAATATTACCAAGCACCAGCTAAGGTTTAGGGAAGAGCTGAAAGAAATGAAAGCAGAGATTTCAAAAATTAAATTGATTAATATTACAGAGATCAACAAATGGATGGTGATGTCAAATCTAAAGTATAAAACTATTAAATTCACAGAAAAGATGATAGAAAACCGTTTGCCCGAATTGCAGAAAATATTTTTCTTATTTGAAGCAAATGAGTTGCCAGATGCTCCCAACGCTTTTGTGAAGTTTTTGGGGAAATGTGTTCAGTGTATTGAAGCGGATAAAGGAAATTCGTCAACGCAAGCTTAAAATCTTTTAAAATCTTTTTATCATTTAAGATTAGAAAGAAATTGTAAACGGTTGACATTATTTTTATGTAATCGTAATATTAGGAAGTTGGTTAGTCACCAACAAGAAATTTTGATGAAAATGTATAAATATAGTTTCTAAAGATTGAGAAAAGGCTTCAGAATTTTTGGAAAGAGACATTTTGTAATAACAATTTTCAAATACATCAGAATATAGATCACAAACGAGATTCTGAATCCTGCAAATTTGTAGCTATGTGTTCTTCATCCCTATTTATTATACTCTGTTAAATCTTTCTTTCAATGTTTTCCTAACGAATAATCAATTTAAAGTTATCTACATCATCGATTTATATTTCAGATTGGTTTGGATGTCAAAATATTTACAGTTTTTCCTCTGAAATTGCTATTAGTAATTTTAAGACCTGTAAATCTTTCGTACCTTAATACTTAACCTTCGTTAGAAACCCTGTTTTCTTTCATTATTGTCTATTGAAATATGAGATTCTTTCTAGATTAAAGCCTCATATTTTTCTGTAGTGTTTATTTGTTATTTTACGGTTCTCGAAGTGTTACAAATCCATGAAATGGCCTCGAATGTATTTACATTACTATTTTGAATTTTAAAATTGTTTTTCAACAGATCAAAACAGATCAAATCAGATCAAATGGCCCAAGAAAGAAGAATAGCAACAACTCCTAGATGAATTCAGGAACAAAGAGATTGGGACAATGAAGATATTAAAAAAACATGAAGATGATGTACAAATTCACCCATCTCAACAGGAAGTGTTTACAGTAGAAGCCCACCCTCCTCCGTCAGCACAATACACCAGGGTTGTCTAAGGAACGACCAAATACAAATTCTTAAAGTACAAGGAAGGAGACATGGTATGGATGTGGGATACCCAAAAAGGAGAGACAACTAACGTAAAAGGAAGCACTCAGTCATGGCTCAGACCCTTCAAAGTTGGAATGGAATTAGTTAACGACTCATATTTCCTATCCACTTTGTAGGGAAGAAGGCGCCCATTACCTATCAATGAGCACCTCCTCAAACCCCACCAAGGTGGGGGGACCTGATTTCACAGGTAAGTGCAGATAAGTAGGCATTTTGTATTCGTGTATTATACCATTTGCATTTCATGTTGGTTTGCTTTCACAATTTCATTATTGATTGTTTTCTTTCAATTCTCATATATATCTATATATGCTGGGGTGGTATTACCGCCCCATTTTTGTTATTGATGCCCCTATCGAGATTGAAAAGGTCTGCAGGTTATGCTAGAGATGTTGAGGTTCTCATGTTCTCTACGGTGAGCACATGTCCTCGAGTTGGAGCCAGATGTTATCCCTGATTTTTAGGGATAACTAGGAGATCATGTATCAAGGACCACATGTCCTAGACATGGAATACCAAGAGCATGATTGACCCGAGCATGGCCCTGGAGGGCCCATCCTTTTCTTCTTCCATCAACTTTGTCTTGTCAACATCAGCAACATCCATCAGCATCGACTTTGTCTTGTATCAAAATAGGTTCTTGCTCCATGAGGTAATTGGTCCAGGTATCATGGTATGTGTCACTTTTGATCATTGAAACCTTTAAATATATGCATCTGATTCCTTTTATCTCTAACAACTACTCAGATCTTACATTATCCTACATAACCATGCTTGGGGAAATTGACTGGGTTCCCTAGCAAGCCCATGCCCATAGGTCTTGGTTTGCCACTGGGGGGATTTCTGAAAAGCCATCATCTGATCCCATCATAGCACCATTGTTTCATCTTATCACCCGCTCATCTATCCCATTCCCCTTGTCTGGGCATTGGGTTGACCTATTTGTAGGATTGCACCTTATCTTGTGGGAAGAAGGGGCTAAAGACCCAGAAGGTAAAAGACAAAATCCTAGAAATGAAACCTCGAGATGCTTCGCCCAGGGATCCCCGAGAAGGCAATAAAAGGCCTCTCAACAAGAAACAAGAGGGACCCGAAAAATAAAAAAAAAAGACCTAGTAAGAGGATAGGGGGTCTCATCATGATCCAACCTATTAGGTTCATGGGCACCTAACAGTATGACATTTCCACCATCTGGTTACCACGCCAGGGCAGTGACCTTTGGTTGCATGGCCAAGGGAAAGGGGGTCTCATCACGAGCCAACCTTCTCATCTCTATGAAAGTACTTGTGGGTAATGCTGTCAGCTCTGGTCACCATGCCAAGGTAGTGTCCTCTGGTTAGCCCTTGAATAAAAAGAAAAATAAAATAAGAAAAGACAAATAAAAGAACAAAGCAAGAAAAAGAATAAAGGCAAGAACGGGCTTGGAAAAAATGCATCCATGACAGGTACAACTCGCCTTCTACAAAGGCACCCACAGATAACATTATGCATCCTTGGCCCTCACTGCACCCACATGTCTAGACATCCCCTAGCCACATCACCTCACTTACATGGCTTGGATGAAAACTTCCTGGAAACTTTCCTTTTCTTGTGGACACTAGACCAATAGGACATCTTGTCTTTTTCTCCAATCTTGTATTGCAGGTTTTTGTAATGTCTTTGAGCTATTGAATGATGCATTAGGGTTTTTATGCATATGTTTAATAATATTGATGATGAGATGTGATTAACATTGCTATGATCCTGGTGACTGATGAGCCCATGGAGGGCGTAGATTTTGATGTGCAGGACCATGCCCGACGAACAGGTACCATTTGGACCGGTACACATGGGGAGATGACTAGTTCAGACCTCCATGGGGCTGAAGAGCCCACCAGATGGATGTTGAGACTCCATCAGGGGGTAGAGACAGGATGGAGACTGATCAGGGCTTTTGCATCAGAAAGGAAGAGGACGTTCCATCAGAGGCACTTCGACAGGACTAGACCTGGGGGGAATGACCCCTTTTTAGTGGAACGCTAGCCTTGGAAGGCTTGGGATGTCTCCATCTTCACCATGACATCATCCAACTTCATGGATGCTTTTGGAGGCAGACTGGGCAGCAGTGGCACGTGTGGCATGTTGGAGAGGCCCCTGGGGGGCTAACGTTTTGCTCCTTGGTGTCTCATTTGCCCTAGAAAGGGATAGCACCTCCCTTGAAGGGGATTTTACTCTAATTTTTACTTTATTAGGGCTTTTTACTTAGCATTTAATGTAAAAACAATATGATTTTGACATTATGGCCTTCTCGGCCTTTTTATGTCCTAAAAGGTAAAATTAGGTCATTGATACACTATATATTAAGGGTTTTGACTCTCATTTTGATCACAAATTCACTCACTCATAGTGAGGTCTGATTTTTAGCACCCTATTGGGGTTTTTGGCTGAACTAAGTGATGCACACTTGTTGAAGGAAGATATTTTTTGACATTTATGGTGTTTCTCTTGAAGGAAGGTGTTACAACTAGGGTTTGCATGGTTATTTCTTGATGAATTGTAAGTGTTTCTTCTGCAAAACTTCTTATTGAATGGTTGTAGTTTTAATTTCTTGCATATTTCTTCTAAAATTGCTGAATCAAAACCCTAGGTGACATGCACACAAGTAGGTGCTTGTCTCATGTCCCCTGATAGAGAAACCTTCACCCATTGAAAGAGAGGAAGAGAGCCTAGCCGTAGCTACACTCCTTGTTTCTCTTTCCCCTATATTAGTCATACCTTTTAGAATCCAAGAGGAGGAAGACGTCCCAGGCCTAGGTTATCTACACTTAGGGAAAATTTTCTTTTAGGGTTTGATGAAAGAGCCTTGCTGTAGCAACACTCTCCCTCATTAAGCCTTCCTGTCTTGATTTTGTGCTTCATCTGAGCTAGCTGCCTGCCGGGAAGGAGGAGAGAGCATGAGGCCTTGCTTTTGCAATACCAGAGTGAGCCTCTCTCCCCTAGGGTTCTGTCTTGGAGGCCCTGCTTTAGCAGCACCTTGAAACTTTTCCCTCTATTCCTTTGAAATATCATCTCCCTCAACTTGTGCCTCCTTCACTTATCGACTCCATTCTACCCAAAGGCACTGATCCCAAGACCTCCAGCGTTGAAGTAAGAATTTGATCCACACACTCTCAAAACTTGAATTTAAAACCCTAACTGCACTAATCCTAACCTACTAACCCTAAGTTGCTGACGTCACTTTTAGTTATTTCATCTCAATGCAACAACATTTTACTTTATGAGAAATTGAATGGTTGTTGAAGGCATTAATTGAGTTAAGAAGTGATTTGTTATATTGAATGCTGTATCATTCTAGTATTTATTAGTGAAGTGACATTAATGCTATTGCTATTTTGTAAACATTGACTTCGTCAACATTTACTTTTAAAATGATCATATTGAATACCATATAGTCTTTAATATATATGAAGTACTAATCAAAGATTTCACGTATCAGTTTCTTTGTTGTATTGTCTCAGGTAGGTGATTTTCTTTTCTTTGGTCATACCTTATTATTGGCCTTTTAGCCGGGTTTATTTGATTGGCAGTGATTCGTGAAAGGGGAATTTTTCCTTGTCCTTTTATCCTTTTCCCTTTCAAAACCCTAGGCCACCAGAGTCGTCTCCCCTAGGCCTAGCCTCCCTAAATACAAAGAACCTACCCATTGTGATGACATTGGGTGGGATAGGTTCCTAGTATGCCAGTTTGGCCCTCTACCTTATAGCCTTTTCTCCTAGCTACAAACTGTGCGATAACATATCTTACTCGAGCATTTTCAGACTTTACCTAGCTAAAGAAAAGTAGACGGGAATATCACCCTATGTTTATAGCCAGCAAAAATAACATCCTAACTCACAAGTATTAATTACGAGTGCTTAGGTTAGTTTTTTATCAATAAAAGCTTGCTGGAAATTCACTTTTTATTTAATTTTCTGAATATAATAGTTGCTAAAATAAATGCAAGAACAGAAGTAAAGTCACCAAGATAGTAATCAAGATAGATGAGACATAAAGCAATCCTTTATTTCATTCCAATCCACCAAAGAGTCATTTTCTTTACAAAATTTCATACAAAAATCTTGGACCAAAGTCAAACTTAGACATCCCCGATGGAACATACAAAAGGACCGCTGACAGAAAATCAAAACTGAACTCTAAAAGCTGGATGAACTTAACACAAATTTCTGCCCACTCGACTCTGCACAATAGCCTTTATCAGTCATGAAAATTAATTCACAAACAGATAAGTCTACACAGACTATCAAAGATAGATCAACACTTCTGAAGAACAAGTGTCTGAATGATTTGATTCAGCCCTGAATATTGTTGTCTACAAGAAGACCCTGCTATCACAAAAGATAATTAGGCTGTGATGAATATATGAATGAATGAAAACTGAACTATCCCAACATAAACTCAAAGAGAAAACCTTATCATGCTTCTGCTTCTATCCCCCCTTGTTCCTCCCTTTCCTTTTTCTTTTAACAAATTAGAATTGGTTGAAGTAGTTGAACCAACTCAGTAATTAATTTAATTAAAGACTCAACTAACTTCAGTTAAGGGGAAAAGTAATAATCATAATAGGGGTCATAAATAAATAATAACTAGTAGGTGGGACCCTTTGTGACTCCAATTAGTTCATAACAATCATAACAATCATAACATAACCATTAGTTAAGCAAAACACCCTTCTTGTGTCTCCCATCAACATATTTAATTTTGGAAATTTTAGCTCATGAAATTTGAAATCATTTCAAAAAATAATACTCATATATCCAAAATAAAGCATGTTGTCCAAAGATCCATGAAGTCAACTGTAATGAAACAATAGATAACATAAAACTCAAAATCCATATTTCTCAGTCTGCGATGCAACCTTTCCTTGGTTGTTGCTGTCACCTCTTGATTTTCTTGAATTTGCCTTAGGCTGTGTAGAGCCTTTAGGCTTAATCTCGCTGATCACGTAGGAACAATCGTCCCTCAAATGCATCCGGGAAGACACAGATTTGTCAGAGTCATTGGAGGGTGAGGAAGGGGCAATAATGTATTTTCATTTATCAAGTGCATGGTGGGCTTCAATCTTCAATCTCTTGCTAGCATGGGAATATTGCACTAGCGAGTGGTTAGGGGCAGCTTGGACAATGGGATTCAAAGGTAGAGGAGGAAGAGAAGTTGGGCCAGCCACGATGTCAGGAGATTTCCAGGTGGACAATCTCCTACCATCTGTCATTTTTAGGGACCTTAGGTTGTATTGATACATGATGAGGTATAGGGATACAATGTTCTTGTAGGGTTTGGAAGGGAGGCCTTTCAGGCCTAGGTTGGACTATTCCCTGCCCAATCCAATTAAAGAATCCGACATGAAGCAATTGACCAAGATCTTCTAAATAAAAGTCAAAATGTATGGAGAACTTGGGCCTTCTTGGGCCTCGGTTCCAATTACCTCTACCTCTATTTCCTCGACCATGGCTACCTCGACTGAAAAAACTCATGCTTCATGCGTGATCAATTAGAAAATAGTTTTTTAAATAACCATACATGACAACTCTTAAAAATATGAAATAGATTTGGCTCAGAATGTATCAGACTCATGCAATCCAATCCATACAAATTCTTTTAATGTTAATCAACGAGCAGGGGGTGAAACCGGGTTCTGGGATATGTGAGGGGTTTGTATTGAGCGGAAATATGATATAATGAAAGGGGAGAATAAATGATCACTGCTTAATGAAAAAAACAATCAACTTAAAATCAAGCCAATAAAACCTCATTGTAATCCACCCAAGACACTTCCACTTTCATCCATTTTAACACAAAAATTCTCTTCGCTGTAATCAATATCAAAACATGGAGTGAAAAAATGAATATGGGATATGTGAAGGGTTTGTAATTAGCAGAAAGTGAGATAATGGGACGGGAGGATAGCGATTACTGTTCATGAAATTAATCAAGTGATCCATAAAACATTCCACAGTAAGAATAAATGCCTCAACCAACAATCATTTGACCAAATAATAATTCCTTTGCATTTAACTAGTTCACTGTCCATTAACCAAATATCCAACACAGTGCCATTACAAAACAATAAGTATTCCACACAACTTGTAAGAGGTTCTATTCCCTTCATTCACACACTCTGCATTTCATAAAAATTTACGAAAAATACCCATTTCCAATCTGTAACTATCAAAAATCAACCACTGCCTATGCATTTCTTCAATCCACAACTATATTCAAAAGTCAAGTTTTCAAAATAATAATGAAGTCGCTATTACTGCAATAGAGCCCATCAAAATGCAATGATATTCGTTAACATATATAGGCAGTAACCAAAATAATCAAGACCAAATTTCCACACCCAAGACAACAATTAATCATACAACCCACAACCATCCTTTAGATACAAGCTATGCACAGGGTAATTTTCCCAGGCAATGTAGTTCTTCCACTGAAAAAAAAAATAAAAAAAATTCAACATGACTTAAAAACTGCGCCACCTATCCAACAAGACTGTCATCAACAACATGCCTGCTTTAAACAGTGGTTGATTGCAATAAATAAAATGGTTAAAACTCTGTGGGTATCCCTGAGTATTAAAAACAAGCTATTCATACCACACACAGTGCGTAGCTAACAAAACCCCACGATGCAACATTTCCACTTAACACAACAAAACACACAGTCATGATAATTACACAACATATCATGATGAGATATAGATTTAATATAATATTTCTTCGATTTAGTCACACCGTGATTGACCATGCGGTGCACACTCAGGCTTATTCAACCAAAAAACACAAGGATGTAGTGGATATACTTTCTACAGTTATCCAGTTCAGTAGTCATTCGACCCCAAGGAAAACCATAGTTACCATGCCCATTATTTTACTTGCAAAACAACATACACATAACACGACATGTGTGAACCACACCAAGTATTCGCAACCAATGTCAACATCATCCAAATCATCATAAGTGCAAATACTAGTGACTGTATATCAACCAACTATTCACCACTGTCGTAAAAAATCAATCAATCCAACAAGTTGTCGCAACTATGCGTACCCTCACATCGAATCAAATCGGGGCAGAGGCCTTCTCTACTACTAATAATGAGTTATTAACATAAGGAGGGCATCTGTATCTTTTGAAAGTGCAATTGGAAATGAAGGGTTTAACCCTATCATCACAGATGCAGTAACTAAATTCTAAAACAACAGGACTGCCATACGACCAATTGGGCGAATTCGTATTTACAAGTAATCGACCATACATTCGATCCACAATACCCTGTAGCAAATTGACATGCACGACAATATCCTTTGCAAAATTCGAGACTGGAGGGTTAAGGGTAGTCTCTGTAGCCAACACCAGGGAACATATTGAACTCCTCGTAATGGTGGAACTTTCGAGGCCAAGGGTGTGCACACAAAGAGAGATATGATTCATTGGCGGATAGGTAAAAAACCATGGTAGGGGGGCCCAAAAAAAAGGATCAGGCTCTCATTCGACTAGGAAATTTATTTAATGCACATAGGGTATAACCCTCGTGTTCTTTTTCCAAACTACCATAGTACTGAGGTGAAGACAGGGCTGAGTTAAGAAAAAAACACTCAGTTCGTGACCCTTAGTGGTGGAAACTACCAAAGCTAAGGTGAAACCGAACACAAGGATGTAGAAAACCTTCGACCATTAAACCCAAGAAAGGAATAGACTTAATTTAGTGACAGTGCGTGAATATAACTATCCAGCCAAGATTAAAGAAAAACCCTCCAACCAAACAACATTGATAACAAAGAACTATCACCCAGGAAGACCAATAACCTCGACAAACTCAAAAAATGTTACAAAGAACTATCACCCAGGAAGACCAATAACCTCGACAAACTCAAAAAATGTTACAGGAAGAACCATTCACTCTTCATTTCTAGAACCCAAATTTCACAAAGTTGCAACATTGATAACAAAGAACTATCACCCAGGAAGACCAATAACCTCAACAAACTCAAAAAATGTTACAGGAAGAACCATTCACTCTTCATTTTTAGAACCCAAATTTCACAAAGTTGCAACACTTAGGAAAACAAAAACCCATACACATGAGACAGTAATCATTTAATAACTAGAGAAAAATCACGAATGGCCAAAAAAGACATACCTGTTAATCGAATTCCTTAAAATGAGAGCTGGCCGAGCAGTTCCTTCCTGCTAACATTTCGGAGCATAAACACAACAACAAGATCAAACAATAGCTCGATTAGAGTGTTGGCAAACATGAGGGGTAAAGGTGACATGTAGTAAATGCACGTTATCTCCACCCACATCTCATTAACTCAACAGTACATTCCAACAATTTCTCCATTAACACGCTTAATCAACATATATTGGAACCATCACCACATTAAAATCCAATAGCACGATCACCATATCCCATTTCACATCAAACAAAATCACCTAACCATCAACATTCACCACCTTATAAAATGAGCCACCGATGTTCAATCTATAAAAACATACCAAATGTATATCGACCACATAATTCCATTTACCATTACATAACCATTAGCATTATTACCTTGCCAAATGCACAACCAACATTTCAATCATATGCATATTAAACATGTAATTCAATCACAATTTCACAACCATTTACTTGTTATCTAGGGTTTAAGAATAATCATCAAGTCTTTTTATGCATGTAGTATAGCTAGGATAGCTTTAAAATCTTCCCCTAGCAATTGTTTCCCATTTCCTTCAAATTATTTGCATGTGGTATTGCATAACTAGTTCCCTTTTCTTTGCAATTGCTATAGTATTTTTCCTTTCATATAATTTCACTAACATGTTTGTTATGCAGGTGTGATAAGAACAAAAAGTAATGACATTAATGAATATCATAGGCTGTCGTAACATAAGGAATCAACCCTTCATAGGATCAATTCATCAACCAATACCAACAAGATCTTCATCAACCATGTGAGTCATGTCGCACATCATCTCAACATAAAAAATGAACAGATCTACTCTCCAATAGTTCAAGGGGGTCCCACCTACTAGTATTATTTAGTTTTTATAATAATAGGCTTTAGAAATACTTTGCGGCCGAAACTTCGTTGACGTTTTCAATTGTCAACAAACTGGCGAATCCACAAGGAAATTTGTTTTTAACAGATTTAGAACTCATGACTCATGGTTTCATGGATCAAAACAACAGGTCAAGAAGACATAACTCAGATGATTATGCAACAGGGGGGATTGAGCGGATTTAATGGAAAGATGACCGAGAATTTGGAAATAATTGATGAAAAGTGTTAAGTATGAGGGGTTTTTACCACTGTGTGCATAATCATTCAACTGTAATATGCTCTTAAATTTCAAGTAGGAAAAAATATAGACTTTCTCTTAAGATGTCAATGGATGAAGAAATGGAAAGAAGAAGCGAGAGGTAACCAATTCCTTTTAAGACAACAGTGGAAAAATATAACAATTTCAAGGGCCCTTCAGAGGAAACATCATAACAACTGTGTAAGCTTGATTGTTATCGACTAACAATGCTTTGCAAGAGTGTCACTGTGGCAGAATTTGTTGAAATAATGTAGCTGCAAAGTGTATTCTTATTATTATTTGATATATTATTCATTGGATCAATCCCCATTGTGGATTGATCATGTCCGCTATTGTAAAAGGACCAAATCCCTTGTTGCAGATTGGTCATAATGTAATTGTAATAGGCAGAAAGAGAATTCGGCCCCAGAATATATCAAAAAGGCCCCAAAATATATTAAAGGTGGTTATAACCACCCAGATTGAGAAGTCGGCCCTGCCAGTGAAGAGACACTTCCACACGTGCCAGACTTGTATAAATAAGGAGACTAGCACCTCACTTAGACACACACTCACTTGTTCATTGAGAGACAAGTTTCAGAGCTGTAGTTGGAGAAGGGACAGAGAGAGAGGTGCATCTTTGGGAGAGGAAATTCTGTACTTGTTTGAGTTATCTCTTGTCATTGTATTGGCTATCTATAATAAGGAATTTTTGCTGGGTTTTCTTCCCCAAGAGGGTTTCCCAGGATAAATGTTGTGTCTCTTGTGATTGTGTATTTCTCAGTGATCTTCTCTTATGTTGATGTTATCTATTGAAATGCAAAGAACTATAATAATGGCTTAAACATTAACATGGTATCAGAGCCAAGCTGAGAAGATCATCTTTCACATGAGAAAAGTGAAAAACGTCACTGTTTTCGTACATGCAAATTAGGACTTTTTGTTGGTGAGGTATTTCATCCCTAAAACCATCTAGAAAAGTGCCCCCTCCCCCAAGAATCATTTTGGCACCTTCAGTGCACCTTTTCAGTGGCTAGATCTCTTGGAAATAGAAACCCTAGTTTCACAAAGTACCAAAAAAATAGAAAACCAGAGTACCTGAAGTACCAGAGTACTAGAGTACCAGAAGTACCAAAAAACCAGAAGCACCAGTCCAGAAATCTATAGATCAAGTTTGAAGGGGGTAAAAGTTGTATTTTCAGAAATCCGATTGCACCAGCTTACTCACCTCAGCTCAACGCATCTATCCCCTGGATCAGAATTTCAAAATTTGAAGTTTGAAAAATTAGGGTTTCCTCATAAAACCCTAAGTTGTAGTTGCAGTTGTAG
>JASDQU010436154.1:19287-35198 GCA_032191745.1 Picea mariana | reverse complement strand
TTATTGGACTGTGCTTCGTCTTGGAGTGCATCACCGGATTATTTGAGATACTAATGGTGCTTGTATTATCACAATAGATTGGAATGGGCTCATCATACTCAACCTGTATATCTGTCAGAGTTTTTTTCATCCAAAGAACCTGTGTACGACATGATGTTGTTGCAATGTACTATGCCTCAGTTGTAGATAAGGATATTGATGATTGTTTCTTTCTTAGCCATGATACTAAACACTCACCCAAGTAGAATGTTGCTCCACTGGTGCTTTTTCGGTCATCAATACAACCTGCCCAATCTACATTTGTGTAGGCAATAAGTGATAGATCCTTTCCTTTTGGATACCATAATCCAAACTCTTTTTTTCATTTGAGATATCGAAAAATCCTCTTCACTGCTAATACATGTGATTCCTTTGGTGTTGCTTGAAATCATGCCATCTGTCCAACTGCCTGCATTACATCTGGTCTAGATGTTGTCACATATAGTAGGCTGCCAATCATTGACCTGTATTGCCTCTGATTTGTAGACTTTGAATCATCATATTTTCTCAACTTTCAACTGGTTTGCATGGAAGTGATAACTGGTTTGCAATCTTCCATACCGAACCTTTTTATCATTTCTATGATATACTTGGTTTGAGAAATAAAAATTCCTTGGTTTCTTTGGTGTATCTAAAGTCCCAGAAAGAAGGATATTTCTCCAAGTAATGACATTTCAAATTCATTCTGCATATCTTTTGCAAATTTATGGTTTAACCTGTCATCATCACTACCAAAATTAATATCATCAACATAAACTTCAATTAATAAAATATTTTCTTGACTTACCTTGATGTAGAGGTTGATATCTACACTTCATTTTATTAACCCTGCCTGCTGCAGATGCTTATCCAGTCTAGAGTACGATGCTCTAGGAGCCTGTTTTAGACCATACAGGGCCTTCTTTAATTTACACACATAATTTTCATTTTCTGACAACTGAAATCCTTCCAGTTGTTCAATGTAGACTTCTTCTTCAAGTTACCCATTCAAAAAAGTTGATTTTACATCCATTTGATACATTTTAATATTTTTGGAGCATGCATAAGGTAAAAGAAAACGGATTGCTTCCATTCTAGTAATTAGGGAAAATGTCTCTTCAAGGTCGATTCCTTCAACCTATGCATATCATTTACATACCAATCTAGATTTGTTCCTTGTAACATGTCCATCTTCATTCAATTTATTCTTGAAGACCCACTTTGTGCCGATCACATTCTTATTCTTTGGTCTTGGAGCCAGTTCCCAAGTGTCATTTTTCTCTATTTGATGCAATTCTTCATCCATGGCCTTATTCCAATATTCATCCTTGTTGGCTTCTTCAAAACAATTTGGTTCAATTGTAGATAAGAGTGTTAGGTGTGTTTGTTCTGGTGAATGGATTCTTCTTTTAGTCTCAACTCTTGCATCTTTGTTTCTGATAATCTGATCTGAAGGATGATTCTTATGTGCTCGTTTACTGGGTGTCTTTGGAGGCACTTGTTGAACTTGCTCTTTTGTTTCTGTCGGATTCTCTTAATATTCCTCTTCTACTTGTTTTTCATCTTCTGCTTCTTCTTCTAAGGGTTGTTTCATTGATTCATTTTTGTCCTTTGATTTTGGTCTTCCTGTTTCATCAATTTTTACGTTGATGCTTTCCACAACTTTGTCCAATATTATATTGTAACACTTGTATGCTTTCCTTGTATTTGAGTAACCAACAAGTACTCCTTTGTCCACACGAGAGTCAAACTTTCTCATTCTGCCATCTTCTCTTTTGATATAGAATTTGCTTCCAAAAATGATGAAGTGCTTTACATTTGCTGGTCTTCATTTCCATAGTTTGTAAGGAGTTTTGTCAGTGTTTTTTCTGAGCATTACTCTGTTTTGAATGTGAACTCTTGTATGCACTTCCTGTGTCCAAAATATATCTATAAATTTCGAATCCATTAACATTGTTCAATCCATTTCCTGTACTATATTGTTCTTTCTTTCAACAACTCCATTCTGTTGAGGTGTCCTAGCAATGGAGAATTGTCTTTTTATTCCATGATTGCTGTAGTAGTCCATAAATTCCTTTGAGGTGAACTCTCCTCCATTATCATATTTCAAGCATTTAATTTTTGAATCCATTTCATTTTCAACCATTTCCTTGTAGATATTGAAGTTTTCAAAAGCTTCTGACTTATTCTTGAGAAAGAAAACTACAGTCATTCTTGTATAATCATCAACTAATAACATGATGTATGTATCACTTTTTAAGCCATTTGTTTTATTTGGTCCAACTAGATCAATATGCATAATTTCTAGTGGTCTTGTTGTTGAATATTCCTTTTATTTAAACCTGGTCTTTGTTTTCTTTCTTTGTTGACAATTCTTGCATAAAGTGTTGGTTGGTTTCGTGATCTGGGGTATTTCTCTGACTGCTTCTCTTTTGTTGAATTTGACAAGGTTATCAAATTGTATGTGCCCCATTCTTTTTTCCCATAGCCAAATTTCATATTCCTTTCCTAGAGAACACTTTTCATTTCCAATTTCACTTAACACATATATGTTGCTTGAAGTTCTTGCAGCTGTAGCGACCAATTTCCCTGAACCTTCTTTTCTTATCTCATATTTTTTTGAATCAAAAGTGACTTTATGACCTTGGTCACACATTTGACTCGCATTTAGAATATTATGTTTATATCTTCTACTAGTAGAAAATTTTCCTCCTTTTCATTCTTGTTCCCAATTCGAACTGTGCCTTTTCCAATGATTTTGGATGAATCATCATTTGCGAAGGATACTGATCCATCTCTTTCCTTTCGTAATGTGAGAAAACTGTCTCTATCACCTGTCATGTGTTTTGAACATCCACTGTCAACATACCAACCACATTTCTTCTGCTTAGCTTTTAGAGAATTTGTGCATTCTTCATTTCTATATTGATCTTGCTTTCTTATCCATGTCATTTTTTGAGGTTCATGTCTGTGACTGTTGTTATTCTATTGAGGTTCTTTAGGAAGGACTATAATTCTACAATCTTTGGCCATGTGTCCAAAATTGTTACATTTGTAACATTCCACTTCAGTTCTCAAATATTCAAACCTGTTGTAACTTCTTCTCTGTGTTTCACTAGGTCTTCTTGAATAACCCCTTTGTGTATGACTCTCAAAGTTGTTCTTGTTCATGTTGTTAGCTCTGCAATTCACAAATTTATGTCCAAAATTATTACATGCATAACATAAACCAAAAAGTATAGTTTGATACCTGGGAGTTGAAGATCTTTTGAAAGGAGGTGCTCTTATGAATCCTTCTTCTTCTTGAGGCCTATATGTCTATTGTTTTTTCTGAAATATGAATATTCTTGGTGGAGTTTCCCTGTAATCTTCCTTGTATATCTTCCTATGCCCTTTGATTGTTTCTTCATAACTTTTTGGGTATTTTTTTTCCTTTATTATTTCAGATCTTGATCCCTTTTCTATCTGATTGTATCCAAGTCTGAACTTGTTAAGATGATATTTTTGACTACTGATAATTCATCCAGAAATTTTGAGCTATTCTGCATATTTTTCTTTTGAATATCCTTTCTTAGTGCGACAATCTCTGCTTCCAAGTTTCCAATGATCCCATCCTTTTCTTCTAGCTTTTTTTTGAGTGCTTCATCAATTCTTTTATCTTATTCTATTTGAACCTTCAATTTTGTGATCATTTGTTCTAGTTCTCAAGTATCCTTTTTCTTGTCTAGTTATGCTTGTAGTTTCTTGTTTTTGTTCTTTTCTCTTCTGATAACTTCTATGACATACATTAATTCTTCTTAATAGTCAACTTCTTATTCTTCAATTTCTTCTTCTTCTTCTTCATATTCTTCTTCAACTTCTTCATTGTCAGAGTCTTTTACTGTCATGAATAGAACTCTTCATGTCTCACTGTCACTGACTTAATCTTCATCTGATGACGAGATGTCTTCTTTGGTGCATAAGCTTTTCTTGAAGTATTTCTTTGTAGTTCTTTTGCCTTTATATGTGTGTTTTCCTTTTGAGTAACCTTCA
The DNA here is from genome assembly GCA_032191745.1 of Picea mariana. NCBI lineage: Eukaryota > Viridiplantae > Streptophyta > Pinopsida > Pinales > Pinaceae > Picea > Picea mariana. The sequence goes on along the minus strand of JASDQU010436154.1, from coordinate 31,148 downwards.
TCATTTCTCTTTTTCTTATGAGGAAATTTGTTAGAAAAATGACCAATACCATCAAAATTAAAACAACTATACCTACTGTTGGTTCCCTTGTTCAGTCTTTTGACAAATTTGGCCACTTCTTCATCATCTTTTGAGACGTCATTGTTGCTGCTATAGTCTTCTTGTTCCTTTTTCTTTTGCTTTTATCTTTGGATTCTTTGAAGGTTGCTTCTTTTACATCTGGATTTTTGTCTTCAGTTCTCATTTCATATGTTGTAAATATTCCATATAGTTCATCCATGCTTATTGAGTTTAGATCCGATCTTTCTTCTAGTGCTGATATCTTAGGGTTAAATATCATAGGAAGAGATCTTAGTACCCTTTGCGAAATTGCAGATTCTTCGATTTCTTTTCCCAATCCTATGATTGCATTCACTGTTTCATCGACTAGTAAGAAGTAGGCTACAATATTCTCATCTTCCTTCATTTTTTGTTGTTCGAACTGACCTCTGTAAGTTTGAAGCCTTGTTGCTTTGACTTTTGTATCTCCATAAATATTTCAAAGCTTGTCCCAAATATCTTTAGTAGATTTACAATGTGCAACTTTTGTGAATGCCGTATCACTAAGACCATTCAAAAGTGCATTTTTGGCTTTGGAATTATTCTCACCGAGTTTCGTTGCTATGTCATTTGTTGGTGGAACTGTTGGTGTTATGTATCCATCTACAATTGATTTCCAAACTTGAAATCCCTATGCCTGTATATATATGTCTTCATCCTTATGATCCAAAAAGCATACTTTTGTCCATCAAACTGTGGTATTCCATTTTTATACAAGTTAGTACTCTCCATTATCTACCTTTTAGTGGTTAAACTAATTTCTTAAGGAACCTACTTTGATACCAATTGTTGGATTACTGAGAGGGGGGTTGAATCAGTAATAGCGTAATTATAAATTTTTTTCTTCAAATAATCCAAGTGTTATATCAATGTAGAATTATTATCCAATAATGAGTAATAAGAAATGAACAATCACACACATACACAGTACTCTAGTGTTTTATGTGGAAACCCAAATTAGGATAAAACCATAGAATTATTTTTCTTATATGTCTTGAATAATTACATTCATTGGAAGCACCAACTTCCTTTTTTTTCCAGCTGCAACTGGAAGGAGGCTCCAACCCCCTAGTTTCTCAGGATACAACTTGAGGGAAGATGCAACTCCCCAATTCTCTGGATACAACCAAAAGGAGGCTACAACCCCCTATTTTCTCTGGCTACAACCATAATATGGCTACAACCACCTATCCTTGCCCTGTCCAACCGCCCTGCAGTAGAAGTAGAATGATGGAACCACTGCCACACTATCACTGTGAGATATACCATTGTAAACATGTACCAATAAACCTGAACCATGCATCAACCATGCATCAACCTATACCTCAACCTCTAATAAACCTATACCATAACCAATTTCATCAACCATGCACCAACCTATACCATAAACAAGTGCATCAACCATGCACCAACCTGTACCAAACAATCTATAATCAACCTGTACCATAAAAAAGTGCAACCAACCATGTAAAAAATATGTACCAATCATGTGTCAACTACTCATCAACTATGACTCATCAATATGTACCAACATCATCAACTATACACCTCATGTATGTGCCAACTCATCAACTACTTGTCTCAACCATGTACCAAACTTGTACCTCAACCAAAATCCCTCATCAATTTCATCATCCAAATATGATTTATAACTATGTAATAGACTTGGTGTATATGATCACATACCTGCAAACATTCCTTAACTTTAAACAACAAGAAACTATCATTTACATCAAACTTTTCTTTAGTCTCGCATGACTAGTTTTGGATTAGTCAACAACCCTACTTGAAATAATCATAACTTTGTACCTATAATGAATAAATATATGAAACGGATCTACAATGTTCTTCATTGTGTTTTATGCAATTCCTCCAAGTTTCACTACTTTGAACCTCTCATAAAAGTATTTATATAAAAAATGGCATACCTTGTTGAATTCTGGCTTATTTTAGAGAGCGACCTTGTAGAGAGTTCCCCACACATAATATTTGTTGAATCAATTTGAAACTATCACAAAGAATGCTAAAGACTGTACTCTAACCAACACATTTAGTATTACTGAATTTTGATCTATTATGAGGAAGTTATGATGTTTTTACCTGAAACACATGTTTTTGACTAGTTTCAAGACTAGCCACAAACCCTATTTTCCACGGAGTGTAACTCCAAAAATTCAACGACCCACAAGATAAATTTTTTACCACAGATAATTGGATATGTTTCCTCAATTTCATAGCAATTTCACGGTCTGAATCATTCTAGAAAAAAAAATCATTGTGAAAATGGTGAGATGATCTGTAAATAGCATACCTTAGAAAGCATCATCAAAAAGATTTATCCTTCCTTGAATTCCAGCCTTCTTTTCTTCACCTTCCCTCATAAATTAGGCTTAGATATCCTTTGGCTACCTTAGACACCTATAGGTATTCAATATTCTCAAGTGTGTCTTAAATGAGAGAGCCTTGCCTCTTATTTATACTCTCCAAGTAGTTTCCTTAAAAACATCTTCTAGGTTACTTTGCCCACTTTCCTTATTTTAGGGTTAACCCACTTCTAATTTCTCCATTAAATTTATTATTTAAATAATTTATTTTGTATTTAATTTGAATTATAGTACACTCATCAATTCACTTTATTATTTACCTTCTAAAATCTCTTAAACCACTTTGACTACTTTGACCTTTTGGGGCTTCTAGATGACATAAGAGGGTCCTCCAACTTCGTAAGGCCATAACTCTCAAACCGTGAGGATTTATGTGACGTTTGACATACCACCAGAAATGGAATGAAATGTACCATCCATATAGAATAGTATTACCTACAAATATATCAAAAATCATACCATTATCCCTCAAACAAACTTGGGTCCATTACCCAAACCTGGGTTCTCCAACTTCTCGTGGCCATAAATCTCTAACCGTGAGGAGTTATGTGATGTTCCACATACCACCGGGAATGGAATGAAAATAACTATCCATATAGGATAGTTTCAATGAAAATTAACTAACCTTCATCTCATTATTCCACAAATAAGCATGGGTTCTCTAACCATACTTTTAGGATAACTCAATCTGCAAATCATCTTCTCGTGAGGGATTTCACCATAAGGGGACCACTTTGGAGTTCATCCATTTCTACTTATTATCAACCATGACAAGACAATAATGAGTCATATTTACATAAAACAATCTTGGGTCCATTACCCAACCTTTCTAGTATGGGGCTTTCTTCAAGTGTTGACATTAATGACAACCAACCTTAATCAACATATATGAAGTCCATTTGTAATGATCCTCCAACCTTCTTGGCTCACGTCATAGACAAAAGAATACCAAAGTTGGGGGGAATGTCAGCCACAACGATGTCCATCACTACACTTTTCATGGGTAACTGTGCCAAATAAACCACTAGATCTTTATTAATCCCAAACATTTGACCTTTCTAGAGTCAAAGGAGTAAATGTCTTGACAGGGCTTGGTGATCTCCAAACCTAGTTCATACATAACAAATTTAGGCATGACATTGTGTGAGGCACCTGAGTCCATGAGACAGTTATGCAAGATCATGTCATGGGCATTTAAAGATATGTAGAAAGGTGGAGAAGCATCAGATCCATCCTCAATGTGTGGGCCCACATGAATGGTTGGGTTCTCATGTTGCAGAATAATTACATCTGAATTCACAATAGAAGTAGGTGGTTGCATAACCTTCATAAAGGATTGCTTGAAAGGCTCATTTTTCAACAATTCTGATAGAGGTATAAGGATCTTGATCTTTCTCAAATCATGCTCTAGGATGAAATATGCTTGTGGCTTATCATCATGTTTACTTCAAGGACAACAGGTTTTAATGGAGGAGGCTGGTGAGCTTTAGCCAATGCACCCTTGCTTGGATTTATCTTGGGAGGAACCTCTATTTTTTTGTTTTGATAAGAGGTGGTGGATTTGGGAGCACCTGTTCTAGGCCTCAAGTCATATTTATTTTGGGGCTAGCCTTGAATAACTCCCTCTTCCCCTATCTCAATATCAAATTGATTTGACAGTTGGGCTACCTCATAATCTTGTTGCATTAAGTGACTAGTGTAAAATTTTGTTTCATTGAAAAGTATAGTAACATCATCCACAACATCACTATCTTCATCCATCTCCTCAATCTGATTTTTTTGGAAAGTATGTAGTACTCTTTGGTCATCAACATTCATACTCTCTCTCTGCATTATCTGAGGGGCATCATTTTTCCTTCTAAACTGGTTGGGATTTCTGTTCCCAGCCTCTTGAAAAGATTTTTTTGGTTGTTTAGATTCCCATTTTAGTTTAGCTATTTCAGATGTCATATCCTTGAAAGTTTTAGTCATTTCATCAAGTTTAGGATCAGATGTGGTTTAGTTAGAGGAGGCAGGGGAATCCTCTCTCTTTTTCTTATTGTCTTGTTTATATCTATTCTTTAACCTCTCTGATGCCAAGATGTTAGATTCAACCTCAATGGTTTCTTCTTGCATGGATAGCAAGGTAGTGGATCTTCTCTCCCTCAACAAAAGAGAGAATTTTTCATCAAATACATTGGCATAAGTGATCTTAGCAGAGGCTTCAATTGGTTTTATCTCGTTTGGGACCCTACCATACATCTTATTAAATCTCTTGGTGAAGTCCAAAATAGACTCACAATTCTTTGTCTTAAGGTCCCCAAACTCAGTGATGTAATACAAATAATCTCTTCTATATCCCCATTTGTTTATGAAATATTCATATAATCCATCAATACCTACAATGGAGGCTGGAGGGAGGCCGTGGGACCATTTTATTACCTCCCCATCGAGGATTTGTACAAACAACCTCATCCACACATCTACATAGTCAATGTTAAAGTTGTCTGCAAAGCTGTAAAAGGCTACTAGATGTTCCTCAATTGTGACATTCCCTTCTCCATTACATCTTGGTAAATATTTCATGTAATCTGTGACTGGGAGTGCATGTAATCCTATAGGAAAAACCAAAGGTGCATATCTAGCAGCAATTATGGCATCCATCCTGTTAATAACCATTGTTTGGGAAATAGGAATATGAATATTGATTGGAGATACAAGGGTGGATGTTGGACTAGATGATGAAGTAGAGGTAGGAGTTGAATATGTCTACGGTTCCTTGGAATTGTGATTCTCAGGGCTAGCAAATTCAAGATACTTGTGATAATGGACAAAAGTAGATTCTTGAGGGGCAACTTTACCCTTGAGGGGTGACGTATATCTCTGAGCTAAGATGGATTTTCTTAGCCATCTTTCTAGCTCAGAGGCTATTGTGTCCTCCTCATGGTTAGGATGAGCCTCAGTGGCTCTGGTGTACTCAGATTTGGATTTCTTGAGTCCTTTTCTAGGATCTAGCATTTATTTTTTGATGTTTCCCCAGTGGAGTCGCCAGATGAAAGATGGCAGTCTGACTGTGTCTGATCTTTTTTCCATCAAAGGTTAGATCTGATCATTTTGGTTCTCCCAGGGAAAAATATTCCATTACTTTGTTCCCCGACAGTGGCGCCATAAGATGTTGGTCCTAAATTCTACACGTGACTGCTAAAGGGAAGAGTTGGGCCACCTCACGTTATGAATGGTTGGTTTTTTTATTTATGCGTCAATTAGAGGGTTGGTTTACCAGGACATGAGCATGGTTTGGTTGGAAAAATGACATAGACGAGGGTCCTCCTTGGCTGGTGGCACACTAAGGACAGAAAAGTGAGACAGTAAAGGTAAGAAACAAAGAAAAACAACAAACCATTCAATGAACAATCTGCTTCTAGAAGTTTAAGCCTTAAAATGTCATTTCAAGCATTAAACATGTACCAAAAACATAGTTATTCCTACAAGTTGTAGAAAAACAAATCTTCATCAAAGCATAGTTGTTATCACAGGTTTCATATTAATAAACACAAGTCATACAATAGTTGAAGGAAAAGGAATGTACTTTGTACAAATCAAAATTGTATTCAAGATAAGAAACACATACGAATTTGGACACAAACACACTGTCATCAATAGTATCTTCACCAGGTAGAGATATTTAATCCATGCACATAATGGGTCCAACTAGTTGTTGTATTGATATTTTTCTCCAAAATATGAACCCTCGAAACATATAAAAACTGCATATTTATCAGAGTTGCAGAGGCTCTCATCTAGTGTGGAACTGAGGTTTTTCTCTACACATCGGCTGTAAAAAATCTTATTAACTTAACTAAAAAAAAAATATTGGAGTATGTTAATGAATACTCTGAACTTCACTTAACAAAAAGGAGTGGTTCTTATCACACAAAAAATACCACTTATTATGCCTGAAACTAAAATAGTTTTGCAATTGAACAATTAAAAATTGCTACTAGCACTGAAGCTAGGTTGATGCACATGCGCTGGAATGAACTGAGATTTGAAAAAAAAATGACTAGGAGTAAAATAAATGAGTTTTGTATTGAGAAATGGCATGCATGCACGTTGTTTGAGGCCACTGGAGATAACTGAATATGTTGGCAGTTTTTTCCCCTACTTATCTCCTCAAGGAAAGAAGAAAATAATATGGCATTTTTTCGGAGTCTATAATATTATTTTTGCAGTCTATATTATAGCTTCTCGAGTTCCCTGGTTGTGGTGTTGCAGGGTCCAAATTTTGTAACTTTTTTTATGTACCTTTTGGCTATCACCGAACTACTTCCATATGAGTAATCTAATGATGTGGATTGGCTCAATGTTCCCTAGTTTGGCACCCTTTTCAAACTTTAAAATATGCCATTAACAAAGATAATACACTCAATAATTCAATGTTTAGGAGTTTTTGAAGCACAAAATATTCATATCTCCCAGAGGCTCGGACTCCCAGATTCATTACCCACCACTTATGCTAATTAACCTGAGATTAAAACTTTAATCATTAAATATTTCAGGAGTTTGGGACTATGAATGTTGAGTTTGAGAATCTCCCAGAGTGACAATGCTACGGAGTGACATGGCAGTTTGGGACCCACTTCGGTTGTTCGAGGCTCGGGCACTTTGAGGGTTCAGAGAACTTTGCTCGCTTTGAGTTGAAATGCCTCGGAGTGGTAATCTCCCATAGTCATAACCACATTTATCGCTAATTAACCTAAGATTAACATATCTCATGATTAATCATTTCAGGACTTCAACACTTTTGTAAATTGTGTTAACTCTCAATCAAAATCTCTCAGAGGAAATTTCCCTAGAGTGACGTGAAGGCTATGACGTCATGACCGATGACGTGTCATGAAAAGAAGGGTGACACGTGTGTTTAAAATGCTCAAAATAAGTGCTACGTGTCAGCGACCAATAAATTCCACATGTCACCACAGATGAATGCTATGTGTCAGCATAGAGGAGCGCTACGTGTCTCCAACTCTTTGGGGTTTGTGGGCTTTCAAACACAAAGTATGTATAACTCCCAGAGGACTGGACTAGCGGAGTGATGTGGAACTTTAAGACTTCGGCACTTTGACTCTTCGACTTATTGACACTTCGGCTCTTCGAATATGATGTGTCCATGACTTCAATGTCATTGACGTGTCTGCATGAAGACAGTGACATGTGTCACCCAAAAATGGGCAGATGACGTAACCAAAGGTATCTGAAATGAGTGCCATGTGTCATCGATTGATGTATGCCACATGTCTTCGGCTCTTCATCTCTTTGACACTTAGACTCTTCGGCTCTGACGTTTCCATGATGTCATTGTCATTGACGTGGTGTCGACATTTCGACATTCGTGAGTTTTTTAGTGTTGTGCTTGGAAATCCCCTAGAGGAAGATCTCCCAAAGTGAATACGCGGTTTGACGTTTGGGAGTTTTTGAAAAATATGAGCTTGGAGGTTTTGGCATCAAAGTCACGGAGTGGCTTATGTGCAACTCTTTCGATTAAACCTCACGCGAGTTTAAGACTCTGCATGCATGAGAGCCATTGATCTGATCGTCTTGTTGGATCTCCACCGTTGAAATTTAACCTGTCTATTTTCAAAATCTAGGCCCTAAAATGACTGCTCTGAATTGTTGTGTTCTGTTCTACAGAATATTACTACGTATACAAAGAACTTGGTGGTATTGGATGTCTCCTACGAACACAAAATACTTGGTGGACCTACATGAATCAATGGCAAGCACAATGACAAGTATTCTAAACCAAAGCATGACATGTAATTATCCTTCAAGAAAAACATAAACAAAATGTGAAAATACTCAATCAGGAAAGAAAATGATAGAAACCAATTCATTTAGAGAGGAAAATTGACTCAACCAACCAAAAGGGGAAATATTTTCAAGAAGGTATAGGGAAAATGAGGCAGGAGGGACAAGTGTGCAAAATTAGGTCTCAACACCAACATAGAGAATATAACCCTAAATGAATAGGGTAGAAGCATAGATTCCTACTTGGCATCTATTTTTGAGAAATACCTTAAGACATTGCAAACTAAGGTTTATATGGATAATATTTTTTGGTTTCAATTTAGTGAGCAACATGATACAAAAAAATATATTCTCTTTAGCGAGTGGGTCAAAGAATTTGTTTTTCTATAAGTCTGATGGTATACACTCCATTACTAATTTAGGGTAGCCTTATGTATATACAATGGATATGTTAGCTAGGTTGTACGATGGTAAATACTACATACATTTCAATGATTCTTGGCTTCCATTGGAATAGACGGTTACCATCAATTGCATGTTCAGCTAGGTTTTTGTTCTTTCCCATTCCCTAAACAGAATGATCAAAAGGGTGTAGAAAGATAAATCCAAATCGGGGGTTGCACCTACATTCTACATATCATCCTACCTCATGGCTGTAATTTGTGCCGCAAATTGATTCAAAGGTGTAAATTCGAGTTGGCATTCTTAGAATCCCCAATTCATGTATATTGTCAAGTTCTCTGGGAGAACAAGTATAAGAGACATTATGCGACAATTTTTTTATCAATTCTTGGCTCCCCTATACCAACTCATTTTTTGAAAAAAATTCCCAATATTGACCAAGGAATCCAAGAGGCTAATTATATGCATTGAAATCTAGTATTTGTGGGGTACACGACTAGGTAGATTTCATAAATCTAATATAAGATATTCAAGGTTAGAAGGATTGTATTATAAATATGTTGAACAAGGATGAGCTATATGGAATAAAAAATGAAACCAATTGGTGGGGTAGATTTTCCAACGAGTTGCAGAAAAAAAATCAAGGATGAATAGTTGACTTGTATCAAAATCTAGGGCCTAATAGAAGACATCATTGTACGGTGAAAATTGCCTAGTTTTGGTCCACTTGAAGGTTTTCATCCAACCACTGAGGTTATGGAACAGTTTAAGGAGAATGAAAAAAAAGTGTGAAGTAGAATTCAATAATATCTCCTCAGTAGAGTAGAAGCATCTCCAAAAATTCTTAATGACTGAAGTGAGAACAATGACTTGGATGGAGTCCATATTTCTAAACTTAGAAAAGTATATCAAGAGATTTCAGTGGGATATTCCCATTTTTAGAATACCAAAAGAGAAACTTGTGTTTCCCCATCAACATTTGTGTGACGATCATTTCATTTAGTGGAAAAGTTATGATGAGGAGCATGCAAAAATTACAACTCCTAGTTCTCTTGGAGTTTAGTGGAGGAACGATGTGCATGGATTTTTGCATACCTTTGGCATGGATTTTTTTTTAATTTGATAATTAAGTGAACTTTTTCTTTATAAATAGGTAAGATGACCACTTAGAAAAGGATTTTGTATTAGAGATTCTGATGAAGAATTGTAATTGAGAATTATTTCAATGTTAATTCAAAATCTCTCTTTTGGAGGTCAGGGACATTTTGTTGAGAATTAATTGAGGATCAATTCTATCCATGGAGTATTATGTTGTTGGTTGATTACTCATATGTCTAGTAAGAATTTCTATTTTTTTCAAGATACCTTGTGTGATTAATTGGAATTATTTATTTCATATTTTCAACAAATAACTTAGATGTTTTTTATTGTTAAATGTTGATTTACATTTTTGTTTACTAATTCATTCCTTGTCATTAATTCATTGATCGCTATAGAATTAATTTTGTATCTATTTATGGATCGCATGCCATTTCTTTGTGTGATTTTTCTATAGGTTTCCTTTTCTATAATAGTTTAATTAGTTTTCATGGGAATATTCCTTTAGTTATATTTTTCCTCTAGAATTAATTCTTAGAAAAATAAATCTATCGCGTTAATTCCATTTACTGTTTCTGAGAGTTACCTCTTAGGAATAGACTTCTCTAAATACATTCAAATTATATTTCATTATTGCATTCAATATATAACAAAAAAGATTTAAAAAACACAAATACTTTAAAAGAAAAATAAAAAATAAAATATTATAAAGCACATTGAATGGTTTCCAGACCATAACCTGAAGGACTATTACATTCCAAATTGGGGAGAGTCTAATTGGGCCTCTTCTTTAGGTTTAATCACTATCGTTGAGTCTTGGGAATCCAACCCCTTCAATAAAATTGGTTCTAGAAGCAGGGATTGTGTATGGAAAATAATACAAATAATCCATATTATGAAACTGATCTTCCAAATATTGAAAGTCAAACTTATGAAAATCCCACACCTTAGGACTTGAAAAATCCTAGACTAGATATTGAATCAATTCCATATATAGTATCAAACGAGGAGGTGAACATTTTTCGACATATTACCTGGGACTATGCAAGGTATAATAGTTCTTTTCTTATAACCCCTTTGCTTCCTTGATGAAGAAATACTTCTCAAACTGAGACTAGAACTAGTGATCATACACTGTGTTACAAGGAAATTGTTAAGAACCAAACATCAATATAGCATGGAAAAACCTCAGGAAAAGTACTCAACGCCTTGAAACAGAGATAATTTCAGATAATAAGCCTCTTCGAGGGGACAACCTCCTTTTACCCCACTTAAATGTTCAAGTCCAAGATGATTCAAAATGAAAATGTCTCCTTGGTATATATAGGAGACTAGGAGGTATAATTACAAATAATGGCCTAAAGCCGACATAATTAAAATAACATTACTAATCTAAATTACAACTAANAAAATATTATAAAGCACATTGAACGGTTTCTAGACCATAACCTGAAGGACTATTACATTCCAAATTGGGGAGAGTCTAATTGGGCCTCTTCTTTGGGTTTAATCACTATCATTGAGTCTTGGGAATCCAACCCCTTCAATAGAATTGGTTCTAGAAGCAGGGATTGTGTATGGAAAATAATACAAATAATCCATATTATGAAACTGATCTTCCAAATATTGAAAGACAAACTTATGAAAATCCCACACCTTAGGACTTGAAAAATCCTAGACTAGATATTGAATCAATTCCATATATAGTATCAAACGAGGAGGTGAACATTTTTCGACATATTACCTGGGACTATGTAAGGTATAATAGTTCTTTTCTTATAACCCCTTTGCTTCCTTGATGAAGAAATAATTCTCAAATTTAGACTAGAACTAGTGATCATACACTGTGTTACAAGGAAATTGTTAAGAACCAAACATCAATATAGCATGGAAAAACCTCAGAAAAAGTACTAAACGCCTTGAAATAGAGATAATTTCAGATAATAAGCCTCTTCGAGGGGGCAACCTCCTTTTACCCCACTTAAATGTTCAAGTCCAAGATGATTCAAAATGAAAATGTCTCCTTGGTATATATAGGAGACTAGGAGGTATAATTACAAATAATGGCCTAAAGCCGACATAATTAAAATA
>JASDQU010436153.1:57512-78857 GCA_032191745.1 Picea mariana | reverse complement strand
CCTTTGAGTGGGACCCTTAGAATGCATATTTAAACTCAGCCTTGATGAGTGGGACCCTTAGAATGTATATCTAAACTAAGCATTTCTATCTGGTCATTTGATTTTATCGCTGTGTGCACAAATTAAATATGCTTTGTTATCCAAGTTGACTTGTTTGTGATGTTTTGTAGCCAAGGACTTATATTTCATACAAATTAACAAAATTATTTAAAATCTTGATGACATTGCGTTAATGTTTAATTTATGTGAATTGTTTTTAGAAAAGAAAAAGATTAATATTATTCGTAGTAATGATTGTTTTGATCACTATTATTTTTATTTATTTATAAAATTTGTTGATTTATCAAAATTATTTAAAATAAATATATTATTTAAATAACATATTAATAACCAACTTTTAATTAATAAAAAATAACTATAACTCCAAAACTTAAAAAATTTGCGATACAACTTAGAAACCAAAAAATCAACATTTAATATTCATTGTAATTAATATCCTTTCTAATGAATGCAAATATATGTATTTTTTATCCTTCAATTTTTTTTATATCGAAGAGAAAAATATCAAAACGCAAGAAAGAAAATTAAACGGTCAAAAGAGCTGAGCCTCGAGAAAGGCAGGTGCACCTAATAAAGTAGGCAATTAAATAGAAAACGGTCAAAAGAGCTGAGCCTCGAGAAAGGCAGGTGCACCAAATAAAGTAGGCAATTAAATAGATTTTTTAATATCCCATTGAAAAAAGTCAAGCAAGCAGATAATGGGAACAACGATATCTTTGGTATCTAGTTGAAAAAGTCAAGAAAGCAGAGACTCGAGAAAGGGAAGTAACCGGGTTGATTTTACCGGAATAAAAATAAATTCAAATAAAGACGGTACATATTTTTTTTTTTTATATAGATTTAAAATAACATAATTAGCACCAATTTTATATATGTGTGAGGTATAGGCTCCATATTATATCTATTTCGATGTTCAAGGAATTCAGAAAAAATAAAGATGTGATTCTTGTGTGTCTCCAATGGTGCGAGATGGTTCATGCACGATGATGTGATTCTCTTAGGGGAGGGATTATAGCGATCGATAATTCGTTGACCTTACATTAGTTTGTCCTTTAACCACAAATATTTGCATAATATCTATTCTTGGAGCTAGGGAACTAAAAACATTGAATTCTATATAATAAAAAGTACCATATATGTAGTGATTTGATTGGATAACAGATTGGAGGTCTTATTGTCGCCTTCGCTATTCCCAATGTTTTATATGTTAGCATATCCAAACTTTTTCATCGTCTATAGTCTTTTTGAATCATATATTTTTCTTATGCACTGCTTGAAGGTGGATTAATGCTAGCATTAGTTCGAATGTTTGTCTTAGCATTTTTTTGCTAGCATTGTCTTAAATCATATATGGTATTTTTTTTATTTGTACTAATCATCTTGAAATGTTTAGATATCCAAGCTTTATAGTGGTCGATAATTCCAAAGTTTATAATGTCCTTGCCGCATGTATTTGTATTGAAATGTATTGACACTTTTTTTGAGGTGCTTGAATAGGCTTGACAGCTTAAATGTTTACATGACGCGAGGTCTTCCAACAGGCCTGACAACTTAAATGTTTTCATATCACGAGGTCCTTAGACAGCCTAACAGTCTTAAATGTTTATCTAAATACACTTCTCGAGGTACATTTTTCCTCGAAATTTTTCATACAATGTTGCAGTGATTTTGCACAATATTGTTGTCCATCGCCAGTTGAATGGGCATTGTATCTTTCATCCTTCTTCTAGCCTTGCAATGCAATTTCGTCATCATTGAAGCTACATACATTGTTTACTGGTTGGGTGAGTGCTTCTTCTTCCCTGGTTCGTCGGTTGTTGCTTGTTGTTGTTGTTTGGTTCACAATTCGACTTGTGTTTATGCCTTTCATCGTTTTGGAGTAAGTTTCCATGCCCTAGTTTCATTTTCTATTCCTTGTTTGTTGTTCAGTGTTTGCAGTTTGCGAGTAAGAATGTTTGTTTATTTCTACTGGCATGCTCGTTGTACGTTTCTGGTTCCTTCTGTGCTTTGGTTGCAGTTTTGTAATCGTTGAAGATACATATGTCGTTTACTGGTTCGGTGGTTGTTGCTTGTTCACCGGTTTGTTGGTTTTTCGGTTGTTGGTTGTGTTTGTTTGGCTCAGGTTTACGCTTTGGGGCCCTGGGGTTGTAGTTGGGCATGTTCCTGCTTTCTCGCTGGTTTGGTGCTTGTTGTTTTCTTTTGTTTGATTCGGCTTTGCAGGGTTGAGGTCCTACGTCGATAGTTAGAGATATTTTTTTTCGGGGGGGGATTATTATTGTTTTTTGGGTGTTTTACGGTGTTCAACCCCTGCACCCACAAGTCGACATGAAGTTGTCTTATTTTCCCTATCTGGCAAGGTTGATATTTGTTATGCTATGAGATTTTGTTGGTGCTTCAATGTTGACATGAAAGAAAATAGTTGCATGAAAAATAGTTCGAGAAGTACATTTGAAATTGCAATATCCATTGTTTTTTTGTTAAAATAAAACATATGCAAGATGCATTTATAAACCATGTATGGTGAAATGTGCCCATGTGAAAATACATGTTCTTTGTCCTCTACACGAACTGGTGTGCCCACGATACAATTTGTCTTGTGCTTGAGATATGATATGTACAACAAAGATTCTGCAAAATTATATTTCCATGTCTGGAAGCATATCTGGGTAGTTTGCCACAGAAAACCAATATCTTGTATCGTGGGCACAACAGTCTGTATAGAGGATAAAGAACATGTATTTCCATCAGTGGAAGCATATCTGGATACCTTGCCACAAAAAAACATAAATCGTTTAGCTACGGCCATGCAATTTCGTAATATTTTGTGCCTTGTAATATATTTTGGGTAGGGAAAAAAAAATTACATATTTACAGCCATGGATGGAGAAGCGCAAAGGTTCATGTTTCTGTTTATATTTTAGACTATTCATTGAGTCTCTTTTACTGTATGTACATATTACTTGTTCTCCGATGCATACCAACTTCCATTCATGTTCATTGTATTTTGTGCATTCCCACATTCAAACAAACAGAATAGCTGGAGAAAACGATAGAGTCTTGACTGCATCGTGTAAATGTGTTGAACCTAGATAGAATAGATCTATCTAAACAATAATACACATATTTGCAGAGAGAAGTTGAGAAAGAAGAAGAAGGAGAGAAAGAATGGAAGAATTCCCATTAACCGTTGTGAATAATGAATAATTTACACATGATATACTATGTTTAACTCAATGAGTTCGACTTGAGGTGAACCAACGTGCCATAGTTGTGGTCTAGAGTGATCTGGACACACACCAGTAGTTACGGGAGTGAAATACCACTTATTCTAGTCTCTCAGGCAGTTACTGGAGTGAACTGCCACCTAGTTGAGTTAACTAGTCAACTAGTATTCAGTTAACTGACTTAACAGAGAGTAGTGAGGAGTTAACTCAGGGAATCAAGGCTAATGCACCACTTTGGTGATGATACCGAGGCAAGGTTGAATTAGCATGGTGATGATCCCAATGTTGCATGGTGATGATCCCAAAGCAACATCTAAACTCAACTCAACTAGTCAAACTGAAGTGTCAACTGAAAGAGAATATTCTCTAGGTGGAATATTCTCCCCTAAAATATAGGAGACTAGATAATGACTAANCCCCCTTGAACATCACTATGGTGAAAATAAAGATTGGGTCCCGGCAACAAGGCCATGTTAGGTACCCAAGTACAAAATATACATTGAAAATAAAGTGAGGAAAGAGGGAAAACCTCATGGGAAAAAAACCCCCTCAAGGTACAATGTATGTACAAAGAAGAACTACAGTTGCTAGGCAATTGTGTCCTTCAGTCCAAGACGACCTTGTAGAGAATGGAATTTCTGCTCAGTGAAGGTCTTGGTGAAAATGTTTGTCATCTATTCTACTGAAGGACATAAATGTAAGTTGATGATCCCCTCGTGTACCAAGTCCCGGATGTAGTGCATGTGGTTCTCGATGTGCTTCATCGACTGCCTCTAAACTGGATCTCTGCAGAACTTCAGAGTGCTCTGGTTGTCACACCAGATGACGATCGGTCGATGAAAATGAATGTCCAACTCAGTGAGAAAATGTTGTAGCCACATAGCCTAAATAGTTATGTTAACTACCCCTCTGTACTTTGCCTCGGCTAAAGATAGAGAAATGACATCTTGCTTCTTGCTCGACCAACAGATAGGCCCGGAACCAAGACTGAGTGAGTAACCAGATGTGGACTTGTGATCAATGTTATCGCTAGCCCAGTGGGAATCAGTAAACCCAATGAGATCTAATGTAGAGTCTACTACATAATGAATCCCAAAGGTGATGTTGCTCTGTACGTATCGAAGGATATGCTCTGTACGTATCGAAGGATATGCTTTGCAGCTTTCCAATGTAGCTCATGCGGCTCCTGCATGAACCTGGAAACTACACAAATTGCATATGAGAGGTCTGGTCTGGAGTGTGTGAGATACAACAATCTCCCCACTAATTGTCTGTACAGTTTGTTGTCAACCAATGGATTCTCCCCGCCATCCTCAAGTTTGACTCCTGATAGGAAAGGAGTCGAAGTAGACTTGCAGTCTGTCATGTGAAATATCTCAAGGAGATCTTATGCATACTTGTCTTGAGACAGTTTGATGCTTGATGCATCCTGATTGATCTCAAGTCCAAGGAAGATGTGTAGCGGACCCATGTCCATCATAAAAAATATGTCATGAAGAATCCTCTTGACTGCAACAATCGTTGAAGTCAAGCAACTGGTGATCAGAAAATCATCGACATACAGAACTAAAAGTAGAAGTGAATAAGTCGTCCTGAGCATGTATACATTCGGGTCTGATTTACAACGTACAAATTTCCATGAGAACAGGTAGGAGTCCATCTTGGCATACCATGCCCTCGGATCCTATTTGAGGCCATAAAGTGACTTCTTCAGTCGATAGACCAAAGATGATTCTTGCATAAATCCCTGGGGATGGTCCATGTAGATCTCCTGAGAGAGATCACTGTGAAGAAATGCATTCTTCACGTCCATCTGATAGACTTCCCATCCCTTAGCTGTCTCAATGGAAAGAGTCAATCGTATGGAATCCATCTTTGCTACTGGAGCGAAGGTCTCATCATAGTCAATACCATGAACCTAGTGAAAGCCTTTGGCGACAAGCCTGGATTTGTATTTGTTGATCTGTTCATCCATTGTTCTCTTGGTCTTGTAGACCCATCTGCATCTGACATGTTTCCTCCTAGAAGGAAGGGGAACTAGATCCCAAGTTTGTTTCTCGAGGAGGGAGTTGTACTCCTCCTGCATGGCAGATTCCCAAAAGGGATTTCCAGCATCCTCACCATAAGACTGTGGATCTGAAGACTAAACCAATAAAAGATTCCTAAAAGGCAATGGTTCAGTGGCAGTGAGTGCAATAGGAGGCTCCAAGAAATTAGAACGAGTCCTCCTAGTATCGGCTGGATCACCTACGAGATCCCCTACATCTTGAAGAGTAGTCTGTGCCCACTTGGAACTCTACTTTGGCTCTGCAACTGCATATGGATGCTCTGACTCTGCATTTAACTATATTGACTCTGAATCTGAATACTTTGAGTCCTCTGAATCAAAACTCTCATCTGAAGAAGAGTCGGCATGTGCATGCGCATCATCTCAGACAGGTGGAAGAGTGAAGGTGTCTGCATGTGGTTGCTAAGGTACATGCGAGACACTTTCCTTGAATTGGACACTACGCTCAATGATGAGCCGATCCGAGGAAAGATCAATAAGCTGATATCCCTTCACACCGTCAAGGTATCCAACAAAAATGCACTTAGTGCTTTGTGGATCAAGTGCCTTCCTCTTTTCAAAGGGAATGCGGGCCCATGCACGAGAACCAAAAATGTGAAAGTGGGTCACTTTCGATTTGAGGCCACTCCAAGCCTCGTAGGGGGTCTTATCCTTGACAGATCTATGGGGAGATCTATTTTGAATGTATGTTGCACAGTTAAGTGCTTCAGCCCATAGTCTCTATGGTAGTGACTTTGCATGCAACATGCAAGATGCCATCTCCTTTAGAGATCTATTTTTCTGCTCAGCAACTCTGTTTTGCTACGGAGTGTAGGGAACTGTATGTTGCAAATGAATCCCTGCCTCATGGAAAATATTGTGGATATCATGATTCACATACTCTCCCCCATTATCAGTTTGGAGGACTTTGATCTTCTTTCCGGACTGTGTCTCAACCAAGGCTTTGAAATCTTTCAGGTCTTGAAAGACCTCGGATTTTTTTCCTGAGAAAGTAGATCCAAGTAAAACGTAAGAAATCATAAAAAAAAATGAGAACAAACCTCGCTTTGTTGATCGATGGATGCAGAAAAGGACCCATGAGGTCACTGTGGATCAAATCTAAAGGTGTAGAAGCTCGTTGAGACTTTCCTTTGTCGAATTTCTCTTGAGGGTGTTTTTCAAGAACACATCCCTCACACACTCCCTTGGAGAAATGGATGTTTGGTAGACCATCAACTAATTTGTTCTTGCTAAGTTGTTTCATGTATTTGAAATTCAAATGTCCAAACCTTTCATGCCATATCCTACTACTTTCATCAGCATGAGTAAGCAGTAAAGCAGAATCAGATTCAATGAATTCAGAAAAAGTATACAATTTAGATTGATGATTTACCTCACCGGTTGCAACCCTGGAGTTGGTTTGCATGTTGTAGATGTCCACGAAATTTGGTGTGAATACGACTCTCTTTCCATTGTCGAAATTCGTCATATGATACACAGAGAGAAGGTTGACAGAAAGCTTGGGAACATGCAGCAAATTCTCGAAACTTTCGTTGGTGAGTTCAATCCTTCCTTAATGCTAGTGACTTTGACAGAAGAGTTGTCCCCCATCAGAATGGGAGGAACTTTGCATGCATCCAATGAAGAATAGACTTCTTCTGAGGCAGCCATGTGATGTGATTCTCCTGAATCTATGATCCAAGCATCGGGAGAGGAGTTGATGGAAATCAAGGCATGGCTAGAATTTTCTTTCTTGTAATTCAGATCTTCTAGCTTCTTCTTCTTTGCACCCTCGGGGATGCAATATCCAAGGTTGTTTTTTTGAAGTATTTGAGACATCATATCTATTTGTTTTTGCATCTATGCGGATTCCGAATGGAATCCTTCGAGACAGTATGTGCATTTCTCTCCTTTTCTTCCCTTTTCTCCTTTGGATGAGGCATCGGTGAAGGGTTTTGTGTACCCTTCCTTCTTCATATGTGCATGAGATTTACTCTTATCTTTATCTTTAGATTTCTGATATTTGTGGCTGCCATCATGCATAGTGAGTGCATGCGCCCTTGGGCCTTTGATTGTGCCCATGTTGATGAGCTTGGTTTGCTCTTGTGTCAAGGATTCGATAAAGTCCTCAAGAGAAGGCATCTTCCAGGTGGCTCTAGAGGCGAATATGATAGTATGGAATGTGGATACGAATACAGAGAATTCAGGTCCAAGCTTGGAGATAATGGTGAGAACCATTTGTTTCTCCTCCACCGATTTATCAACCCCGCAAGCTTTGAGTTGCTATAGTAAATCCTTGAATTTTGTAAAGAAATCTTGGATATTGTCGAAGCTTTTTGGATCCAATGTGAGCAGCTCCATATCTAGCATGTGTCCCCTCATCTCATCATGTTTTCCAAAGATCCCTTCTAATATTATCCATGCTTCATTGGGAGTCTTACAAGGAGATATGTGAAAAAGGAGACCGGGAGAGATAAGACTGCAAATTGTTCTGAGTGCCTTATCTATGCGATTTAAGTACTTGGATTGTTCTATGGCTGATGTTGGTTTTGTATATGTATTCATGTTTAACCTATACAACCATATGGATCAGAGATGTATGTCTATTTTCTCCTTCCATGAAAAATAGTTGTAAGGTGTAAGAATGAATTCTTTTTGGAATTCCATCTTTCCTTTGTCTTCAATCTTTTGTACCTGCAAAAAGTTTTGGTGTAGATTTTGCTTAGCAGTCCGTCGGCTCTAATACCATGTAAATGTGTTGAACCTGGAAAGAATAGATCTAGATAAACAATAATACACACATTTGCAGTTAGAAGTTGAGAAAGAAGAAGAAAGAGAGAAAGAATGGAAGAATTCTCATTAACTGTTGTGAATAATGAATAATTTACACATGATATACTCTGTGTAACTCAATGAGTTTGACTTGAGTTGAACCAATGCGCCATAGTGGTGGTCTAGAGTGATATGGACACACACTAGCAGTTACGGGAGTGAACTGCCACCTATTCTAGTCTCTCAGGCAGTTACGGGAGTGAACTGCCACCTAGTTGAGTTAACTAGTCAACTAGTCTTCAGTTAACTAACTGAACAAAGAGTAGTGAGGAGTTCACTGAAGGAATCAAGGATAATGCGCCACTTTGGTGATGATACCAAGACAAGGTCGAATTATCATGGTGATGATCCCAATGTTGCATGGTAATGATCCCAATGCAACATCTAAACTCAACTCAACTAATCAAACTGAAGTGTCAACTGAAAGAGAATATTCTCTAGGTGGAATATTCTCCCCTAAAATATAGGAGACTGGATAATGACTAATTATGACTAATAAACAAGGAATAAACTTAGGAAAAATAAATCCTAGGTGTGTGTGAAGTAACTCCAACACATCCATTGAAGAGGAGATAGAAAGGTGCACACTTGTACTGTTATTTCATATTTTGTTGTTTTGTATTTCATTTATTGTCTATATATGTGTTCACCTATTTTATTGTATGTACATGTTGCGTACCTTCCTGCATAATAATTTATCTTCATTACATGTATTCCTTCATACTAACCTACTTCATGTCCATTGTATTTTCGCTGCATTGCTACATTTAAACAAATAGAATGGCTGGAGAGGATGACAGACTCTTTGGCGGGAATGTAGACGAAGAATTACAGAAGTGAATACCTATACTCTTATTTCATATTCTAGTGTTCATTTTTTCATTTATTGTTTGTATATTTGTTGTGCTTGTTCTGCTGCTTTGCACCTTTTCTTTTTTGTTCTTTTCTTCCTTCAAATATAATATATTTCTGCGTATTCTCATGTAAATCGTATTCTGTTTGTTGTTACATTGGAATAAATAGACCTGTTTCTCTTTATTTTACATGTCTTTATTCATACCAGCTTGCCTTCATGTCCATTGCATATTTGGCATTTCTACCTTGGAAGAAATAGGTTGGCTGGACAGGAAGATGAATTGTTTTGTGCAACAGCAGAGGGTTCTCTGGTACAATCTTCGAAAAGGTATACCAACTATGATGGTAAATTAAATATACAAACTGGGTGGGGGCATATAATGTTAGACTAGAAAACGATGGCTTGGCAACAATGGACCTTTCTACCCTCCCTATTTCTACTTTTTTTCATTTTCTATTATCCCTTTTGTTTTCTAATTGATCTGCTTAGTGGTCTTTTTGAAAATGCCTTGGTGTGTCGGTTGGCGGACTAACGGTTTCACATCTATGGTCACGCTTCTACCTTATTCCATACTTACCCACTTTGTTGATTGTGGGTGCCAGGATGGCGGGTTCAAGATTGCTCCCCTGGCTTCCGGGGTTCTGTGATATACAGATTAGTGGTGGTGCCCCGTCCTCACGCCCTGTTTACTGTTACACATTTTTTCAGTCAAAAAATTCAGATGCATACAATTTTACGCTTGTTTAGTCCTTCTAATGGACAATATACAATGCATATGCTTGTTTAGTGTTGATGTTCATCTGCACATGCTTGCATCAGAAAAAGTTGGACTAGTGACATGGACATGAGCAGTCAGTCATCTCAAACATCAACAGACCGACAAGGCCAAAGGTAAAGATGCATACATTATTCTCTTAGTATGTTTACCAAACAAATATCCTCGGCTATTTATTCATCTATGGCATGGTGAATATGTTGATGTCATCTGCAATACATGGTTTGCAGTTCTCAAGAAGTATCAACAAGTACAAGCGAGACGTCGAACATAGTGCAGGTTCTGCAGACTAAGAGGTGTGGTTGCAAAACTCTGTCTCCATAGTTCATCGAAGATATGCGTGTACTTATAGATTTATGCCAGTGAAAGAAGAATACAAAAAAAAAAATGCACACTACTATTCACTTTAGTTTTCCTATTTAAAAATTGTCACTAGGTCTAGAGTTGTAACACCCAAAGTACTATCAATAGAGGGCTTGATCAGTTATTGAATTGGACAAGTGTTCGTCGGGGACATAATGGTCATCTATAACACCTACTTGGACAAGGCAAACAAAACTAGATCCATTATACGTGCTGACATGATAGACAAGGAGGCCACAATGATAGTGACACTGACTATTCCTACACAAATTGTATAGAAACATGCAGAAAAGATATTGTCGGGTAATGGGATATCCATTACAAATTTTAATATATATTCCCAAAATAGTATATTACCATCGTAATTGTGATCGGATTATTTCGCTCAATGAAACAAGTATTGTGGAAAAAATTCTCTTTATTTGTTTAGAATATCGTTTCATCCTAGACGGAACTATCAGGCATCTTGCATAGAGCAGTGATATTTACCCAATCGGAACCATTGTCACAGTTATCACACTGGCAAGAAAAATTGCCTCGCAACACATTCTCCATATAAAGGATGGAGAGTTGGATAGCAACAAGGCAATGGTACCACTTTCCATATCCAGTTTTGTCCTTTACTTTCGCATGTGCATGTATCTTAGGTAAGTTACACAAATATTGCACCGTTCCATGTTGCAGCTGCAATTGTTCGATACCTATTCACATTTTTTTTTGTCAATGGAACAACAATTTCATAAAGGACAGTTTCCACTTATGCTCTTCAAAAATATAACAAAGAAAAGGGATGTTCGAGAAACGATCTTTTGGACAACCCAAGCAACGTTTGTAACAGAGTTGCGAGAAGATATAGTAGAGGATATGAAGAAACTAGATAGCTCTACAACTGTTGTGCGTATACATCCACAAAATCATCCTCACCCTTCTTATACAAATAGCCTTCACCAAATTTCTGCGGCTTGTTTTATTTATTTATTTATTTTTTTAGGGTGGGGGTGCAATTGTGCATTATATTGTTCAACGTATTAATTCCTATGCTCGTGTTCTTAGTTTGAAGGTGTTTTGGTTGCAGCGAATGCGTACTCGACCCCCTTTGAACCTATATGTGCGAAATGCAACTCTTCTGCTTTTGCCTCTGCTTTGATAAGTGATGATATGATTGATTGTCTGCGATGCGGTGAAAAATGTCCATGTATATATGGACATTTCCCCAATGTTGTTATCCGAACCGTGGGCAACACAACTATGCATTGTATAGTTAGGCAGCGTCTGTTACAAAATGTGCTTCCTAGGTTGGTAGAATTGTCGTATGAAATATATCTATGGAAAAAGGCAAGCAGTGTCTACATGATGCGCGACTTTCGAATACACAACAAATTTACCTTAAATAAGGACAATGCAATTTTGCATATCGACTGAAGAAGGAAAAACAAAATACATATCAAACTTTGGCAGGAAACGAAAATATCTCATGTGTCTCTATAATATTTCTTCAACATCCAGATGAATGTTCATCGAACTCGAGTACTTGAAATTGCATGCGCATAAGATTGTTCTACCGAAGAATGGGAAGCATGGCAATAAAACCCATATATCCCATGGCCCTGGTTATTTTCTACTGGGAACATATACCAAATGTAAGAGAAAATGAATGTCGCAGCATCTTTTCTTTGTATATCAAATTGTTTGATGCAAAGGTCGATGCATCCTGCTCTATGGAACCTTGTGGGAACTTGCTTGCGACCTGTTTGGAGTTTGGTTAGTTCTTGGTTGTATGCTTCGTCTATCAATTTGTATATCTTGGAACTCTGAGTGTTGTTTGGAAGACACATAACAATAGAATTGCAACTTTTTAGCCAGCTAGACCGCAAATCCGCCTGATAATTTGTATAGCGTTGTGACACAAATGTAGTGTGTAGCTTGTTTTAGCATTCTTCCTTGATCGATGAACTTGGTAAAATTAATCTCCTGGAATAATTTGAAATCAACAAATATATACTGTGTGAAGTCCAATTGTGCTATCATATCAACAAGAGGCCCTTAAAATTCAAATTGGTCGTTGTTATGCTTGCAGTGATATAATTTTAAAAATCTTTGTTTTGTTTCCTTTGTTTTTTTTTAAATAAACGATTTAACATCCTTTGATAATTCTATGTAATTAAATTGTACAATATCAATATTTAATATTAACAATTGACTTTTCAATTTGTATATCGCGGAACTCCGAGTGTTGTTTGGAAGACATGAAAAAATAGAAGTGCAATGTTGAGCCAGCCAGCTCGCAGGTCTACTTGTCAATTTGTATATTGTGGAATTTTGGGTGTTGTTTGTAGGGCACAGAACAATAGAGGCCCAATTTTCAGCCCACCATCCCGAGAACCCGCAATCTAAAAAGTGGCTAAGTATGGAATGCGGGATCCGTACTTGCTCTATGAAATCTCACGTCCATACTTTATAGAAGTACATATTTAGTATGTATTACTCATTTTTCAGAAAATTTCTAGGTATGGAAGTTGGCGGATTCACGCCTTTAGATTTCACTTGCTTTTATATCACCAGCCCGACCGATCACTTCCCCATTTCATATTGTACAAACTTTTTGGTTCGCAGTTTTCCTAATAGGCGAGTTATCGGATAGGCGGGTTCAATATTGATAATTTATGTAATTGAATTGTACAATATCAATATTTAATATTAATAATTTAGTATTTGAAAATCATGTTTTTTGATAATGTTAGATAGTTTATAGGGATGACCATCCGTAAACAATGGCAATCTTGATCCTACCAGTCCTAGAGTCCATCTGTCAGTTTGTATATCGCAGAAGTCTGATCGCTGCTTGGAGGACACATAACGATAGAAATGTAATTTTGAGCCAGCCAACCCGCAAATCCACTTGTCAATTTGTATATCGTGGAACTCTGGGTGTTGTTTGTAGGGCACGAAAAAATAGAGGCCCAATTTTGAGCCCGAGAACCCACAATTCAAAAAGTGGCGAAGTATGGAATGAGGGATCTGTACATGCTCTATAAAATCTCATGTCCATAGTTTATAAAAATACATATTTAGTATGTATTACTCGTTTCCTCCAAGTGTTGTTTGGAAGACACAGAACAATAGAAGTGCAATGTTGAGCCAGTCAGTCCATAAGTCTGCCTATCAATTTGTATATCACGGAACTCTGGGTGCTATTTGTAGGATACAGAGCAATAGAGGCCCAATTTTGAGCCCGCCGAACTGAGAACCCGCGATCCAAAAAGTGGTCAAGCATGGAATGCGGGATTCGTACATGCTCTATAAAAATCTCATGTACATACTTATAAGAGTACATAGTTAGTATGTATTGCTCGTTTTTCAGAAAATTTCTAGGTGTGGAAGTTGGTAGATTCACGTCTTCAGATTTCACTTACTTTTATATCACCAGCTTGATAGATCGATTCCCCATTTCATATTGTAATAAACGAATATAAACTGGTCGAAATCTAATTGTTCTATCATATCAACACGAGGCCCTTAAAATTCAAATAGCCGGCAAGTCTGCTTGTCAATTTGTATATCGTGAAACTCTGGGTGTTGTTTGTAGGGCATGGAACAATAGAGACCCAATTTTGATCCTGCTATCCTGAGAACCCGCGATCCAAAAAGTGGCTAATTATGGAATGAGGGATCCATACATGCTCTATAAAATCTTAGGCCCATACTTTATAAAAGTACATATTTAGTATGTATTACTAGTTTCTTGGAAAATTTCTAGGTGCAGAACTTGGCAGATACACGTGTTCAGATTTCCACCCACTTTTATATCACCAGCCTGATCGACCTCTTCCCCGTCTCATATTATACAAAATTTTTGGAACGCAAGTTTCTGAATACACGATTTTTTCTTTTAAATAAGATATTTAACATCCTTTAATAATTTTATGTAATTAAATTGTACAATATCAATATTTAATATTAATACTTTAGTATTGAAAATAATGTTTTTAGGTAGTGTTAGATAGTTGATAGGGATCACCATCTGTAAACAATCGCAATCTTGAGCCCGCTAGCCCTGGATCACCATCCATAAACAATCACAATCTTGAGTCAATTTGTATATCGTGGAACTCCGAGTGTTGTTTGGAGGACACAGAACAATAGAAGTGCAATGTTGAGCCAGCTAGCCCGCAAGTCCGCATGTCAATTTGTATATCAAGGAACTCTTGGGTGCTATTTATAGCACATAGAACAATAGAGGCCCAATTTTGAGCTCGTTAACCTGAGAACCTGCGATCCAGAAAGTGGCCAAGTATGGAATGCGGGATCCGTACATGCTCTATAAAATCTCATGTCCATACTTTATAAAAGTACATATTAAGTATATATTACTCATTTTTTTTTGAAAAGTTCTTGGTGGGGAAGTTGGTTGATTTACGTCTTCAGATTTCACTTACTTTTATATTACCAGCCCGACCGACCGCTTCCCCATTTCATATTGTACAAACCTTTTTGTCTAATTAAATTGTACAATATCAATATTTAATATTAATAATTTAGTATTGAAAATAATGTTTTTAGGTAATGTTATATAGTTGATAGGGATTACCATTCGTAAACAATCACAATATTGAGGCTGACAGCCTTGGAGTCTGTCTGTCAATTTGTATATCACTCAAATCCGAGTGTTGTTTGGAGGACACAGAACAATAGGAGTGCAATGTTGAGTCAGCCAGCCCGCAGGTTCGCTTGTCAATTTGTATGTCACAAAATTCCGGGTGCTATTTGTAGGCCACTAAACAATAGAGGCCCAATTTTGAGCCTGCCAGCCTGAGAACTCATGATCCAAAAAGTGGCTAAGTATGGAATACGAGATCCATACATGCTCTATAAAATCTCATGTCCATACTTTATAGAAGTACATATTTAGTATGTATTACTCATTTTTCGAAAAATTTCTAGGTGCGAAAATTGGGGGATTCACATCTTCAGATTTTCCTTACTTTTATATCACCAGCCTGACCGACTGCTTCCCCATTTCATATTGTAAAAACTTTTTTGTCTAATTAAATTGTACAATATCAATATTTAATATTAATAATTTAGTATTGAAAATAATGTTTTTAGATAATGTTAGATAGTTGATAGGGATTACCATCCGTAAACAATCGTAATGTTGAGGCCTCCAGCCTTGGAGTCCGTTTGTCAATTTGTATATCGTGGAACTCTGAGTGCTATTTGTATGACACAAAACAATAAGAGTGCAATGTTGACCCAACCAGCCTCCAAGTCCGCTTGTCAATTTGTATATCGCAGAATTCTGGGTGCTATTTGTAGGCCATGGAACAATAGAGGCCCAATTTTGAGCCCGCTATCCCGAGAACCCGTGATCCAAAAAGTCACTAAGTATGGAATGCGGGATCCGTACATGCGCTATAAAATCTCATGTTCATACTTTATAGTACATATTTAGTATGTATTACTCGTTTTTCAGAAAATTTCTAGGTGTGGAAGTTGGCAGATTCACGTCTTCAGATTTCACTTACTTTTATATCACCAGCACGACCGATCGCTTCCCCGTTTCGTATTTTACAAAAATTTTGGCTCGTGGTTTTCCGAATAGGCGAGTTACCGGATAGGCGGGTTCAATATTGTGTTTCCATTGTTCTGCCGCCTACAAACAACAACCTGGCTTCCGTGATCTACAAATTAGCAAACACATTGAAATAAAAGAATATATACTATGTGAATTCTAATGGAACAATCATATGAACGAGAGAACATTAAAATTCAAATTCGTCGTTGTTATACTTGTGGTGAAGCTAGCAGTACAAAGACTTTACTTAAACATCCAAAAAATGATTTTCTTGTAACTTTTCCATTTTTCTCTTATACAAACTGATCCTGGAAACTATAAACATCATTCATTGTATTTATAACTTGATTAAAGAACCTATTAACATGTTTAATGCACTCCATAGTTACTATTATGACAAATTCCCACTTCCAAAAATTGCCATCCGCTTTCTCTTTTCCCTCTACTTTCCATTTCTTTACTTACTCGTTTTTCAAAAAATGTCCAGGTGCGGGATTTGGCGAATTCACGTCTTCAAATTTCAATTGTTACTTTTATATCACCAGCTCGACCGACTGCTTCCCATTTCATATTGAACAAACTTTTTGAATCGTAGGTTCCTGCATAGGCAGGTTCAACATTGCATTTCCATTGTTTCGTTGCCTACAAATAGCACCCGGACTTCCGCAACTTACAAATTAGAAAACAAATTCCCCTTCATCTTGTATTCTTTCTCTTTCTGTTTACTTGTTCCTTTTTCATAATGTCTCATGCTTTTATATACAGAAACCGAAGTTCAGCAATATACAAATTGCCCTCTCGACATTGCACTTCTGTTGTTCCCCTACGCACAAACAACACCCGAAATTCCGCGACATACAAATTGATGACTGATATCTGTCACTGAGATGCAATATGACCATCGTCCCCTCATGTCTCCTGGGTATATCTTCTGCCCTTTTGTTTTTGTAACCTGCCGGACCACTTTCCATACTTGGGCATTTCTTGGAATCTGTTTTGCGGGTTGGTGGGTGGATGAAATGTACAATTCTTGGTCGCAATTCGCCATCACTGCTACCTTTGTACTTATTTCCAGATATGCAATAATTGATCTTTAATGCTAGTATTTCATCATGGAGAAACCGTTAAGATTTGCAGAGAAGAGTGTTATCCTTTCCAAGTATTCATTTCAAACATGATGCAATATGTTTCATGCGCCGACGGGTTGGCACCTTTAAGAAATCTCTAATTCTTAATCTCTCTTCACCATCGCTGCCACCTTCATACTTTTTTCTAAATATGCAATTAGTGAGATTTAATGGTAACAACTCATTCTGCACGAACCCTGGAGATTGTCATTGATCAGCAAAAGGCTCGATGAGATATTTCATTGATACACATTAAACCATAATTTGCAGAGGGTTACATTATCCCTCCCCAATTTTCATTTCAAACGTCGTCTGGAGAAAACGGAAATTCTCGTTAACTTGTGGCAACAGTTATGTCCAGATACAATAAACACATTCATCCATAATGGCCAGAGGTTCCAGTATTCCAGGGCATATTCTTACTACTCATCTCCCTCCACCTAGGAGCAAAAAAGGAGATGGTCCCTTTGTACACCGAGAGATATATTTCAAGCCAAAGAATTCCAAGGAAACCTTGTCTACTTAGAGAACCTTCCTAGTTGCATTAATGCCTGGCGCAGAGGTTGATGTCATGGATTCCGATCCGAAATAAGATGATCTGATGGGCGATGATACACTAATGGATGATGGTAATGCAGAAACTGTTCCCACTCCTACGCCCAAATTGAAATCAACCATAATGGGTAAAAATTCCTACCTCAGTGATGGAAGTCCTGACAACACCAAAAGGAGTTTCAGAAAAGAAATCGACATTGAACACAACAACCTCTTTGCAGCTCGAAAGTAGGAATTCCAGAGGTCCAAATTAGTCTATTCTGGTCAGAAGACTTTCACTGTAAAGAAATGATATGTTGATGCTCCCAGAGATATATTTCAAGCCAAAAAAATATTCACTTACGAGACTACTGTCTTTTTCTCTGGATATACAATTAACATCTTCGAGAATGAGGACCAGAAATCTCACTGGTGCAAGGCATATTTCTACTAGTCATCTCCTTCCACCTAGAATGGACTAATTTGGGCCTCTAGAATTGCACGTGCAACCTGTGTCCCTGAAGTCTTTTCGACTGTGCAGAGGTGGTTTCTAGTTGTGTCCTAACTTTTAGTTAACGGCTATTCTGCCCTACAATGTTTTTCATCTTCTTCCTCACGGGAAGCTTCTGAAAACTATCAATTTTACCACAGGATGATTCATCGAGGAGAAAACGGCAAGGATCCTGCATACTACGGATCTTGTGCCTTTGTTTGTGGCAGATACGTTCAATGTTTTGGACCGAAGAACTGGGTCTGATTTCTAAGGATATACAATACTCGGTGTTTTTTTTTTTTTTAAATGGATTTGCTATTAATTTTTTTTTCCTTGGAGTCTTTGTTGCTGCTTCTTTTCTGGATTTAAACTTGTTCTCATTGGCATAGTTTGGTGGTCTCGTAGTTCTTCGATATTGTATTTACTTAGGTAATTTGTTCTAAGATGGAACATCTAACAATTATATAACAATGTACTATGTCAATCCACCAGGATTTTATGCAAACAAAAAATGGATTACACACAGTTTCAAATCAACGTTTAATTCTATTCACAATGCAGATAGAACATAGTAATACCAAAGTACAATGTTGCAACAAAATCATCATTCTTGTTTCTAGACATGCAATTATTAAGTTTTAATGCTAACAACCCATAATGCAAGAAGTTTAATACTTAAATTAATATGTTACAGTCATGGAAGAATGTATCAAGAACACACTTACATCCACATGTTCCAATAAAATCTAAACTTCAACAAAGCATTTGCTGACAATTAGTAGAAAATGAAGTTTAATACTTAAGTTAATATGTTACAGTCATGGAAGAATGTATCAAGCACACACTTACACCCACACATTCCAATAAAATCTAATCTTCAACAAAGCATTTGCTGATAATTAGTAGAAAATGAAGTTTAATACTTAAGTTAATATGTTACAATCATGGAAGAATGTATCAACACCCACATGTTTCAATAAAATCTAATCTTAAACAAAGCATTTGCTGAAAATTAGTAGAAAATGATGGTTTTGCAACAATGGGGCTTGTTTGAAGCCAATTCACGCTTACAAAAACTGCCCTCCTCCTTTCTATTTTCTTACTCTTTTATCCCCTGTAGTTTCTCTTCCTGGTTACTTAATCATTTTTTTTTCCGAAAATGCCTTGTTGAGCGGGTTGGCAGATTCACGCGTTTCGACCAAGCAATTCCCCTTTGTCCAAATTGTCTCTCTATTGTTCTGTGTCCTACAAGTAGCACCCAGAGTTCTGCAATATGCAAATTGACAGGCGGACTTGCGCCCTAGTTGGCTCAACATTGCACTCCTATTTTTTCATGACCTCCAAACAACATTTGGAGCTCTGCGATATACAGATTGACACATGGGCTCCAGGGTTGGTGGGCTCAAGATTGTCATTCTTTACGGATGGAAAAGTGCTAAAATGAGCCACATACTACATTTGTATCAAATAAATTATATTAAAGGGAAAAGCATTTCCTCTATAGTTCTGTGTCCTGCAAACAACACCCAGAGTTCCACACTATACAAATTGACACCTGGACTTGCGGGCTGGCTGGCTAAAAAAATGACTCAAAGTTTCGCGATATACAAATTTACAGACGAAGCATACAACCAAGAACCAAGTAAACTCGCGGATCATATTCCTAGTCGTTGTTTTCTGTGCTCACCACCTTTACACTTCTTTCCAAGTATATATCTTGCCAGGAAAATGAGATATCTGTTACAGATGTGAATATATTGGCCCTTCTTTTTCATCTTCTATACTTAGCCAAATATTATTTTCTCTTTTCCCTGAACTTTATCTTTCTTGTCACTTATTCGTTTTTCGAAAATGTTTGGTTGTGTGCATGGGCGGACTTGCGGGTTCACGTTTGCACTCTTTCTCTTATATCACGACACCGACCGACCTCTTCTCCATTCCATACCCAGACACTTCTTCGGCCGTGGATTCCCGATAGGCAGGTTCTAGATTGGACTTCTATTGTTCCAAGACCTGTGAACAATACCATGACTTCCACGATATACAAATTTACAACTAGACTCAGATCATACCGTTTTCCGTATTATAGTCTACCTATCATGCCCTCTTTCGTGGTACACATTTTTCATCGAAAACTTCCGAGAAATACAATTTAACCATCGGGTCCTCACGTCTTTTGTGGAACTATTGTCACCCCATTTTGAAGCCTGTCTATCTGCTTTCCATACTTCGTCATTTCTTCGAATTTCTTTCGCAGATCGTCGGTTTGGTGGGTTCAAGAAATATTCAGTTCCTAGTCATTGTTTCCTGTGCCCGCGCCCTTTTGCAATTAGCAATTAGAAATTATATATAAGATCTTATTTCTAGGCATGCAATTAGCAAGCGTTAATTTCAAACATCATGGAATTTCATTTGCGCGTCATCGGGATGGTCTATTCATGAAAACTTCAATCCTCGATATCGAGAACGAGTCCACCCCACTGTTTCCCTATTCCATACTTAGCCACATTCCCAGAATTCTACAAATATACAAATCGGCCGCTGAACTTTCCCATCATGCTCTCTTCCATTTTACACGTTTTGCAGCAAAAAATTCCGATACATAAAATTTGACCGTGGAACACTCGCCTCTCTTGAGTATCCCCGTAACCCTATTTTGAATCTGTTAGTAATAATTCTAGTCATGGGTTCGAGAAGCTTTCGGCCCCGCTAGTCGCGCAAATGCTCAAGCGCAGCTCGGAGAGTTTCTGTTTTGTTTTTCCAAGTAGCGGGTCAAGCGAGTGGGCAAAGTTTTGATATTGGCAGCCGTGATCCATCCACGAAGCAGATCAACGGTCATCGGGATCTCGGAGTTGTCAATTCACCCGACATTTAGCAGTAAAGGGGTCCTTTCTATTGGGAGGATAATTATAAGCCGTCCGATCCAGGGGCGCGTGTCGCAAGGACTAGCCATCTCGGCGTTTCGCCCATCGTGACTTCAACACACAAAGGGCAGCCTTATTATTTCGCGAGATGCGAAGTGCCGAGAGCGTCGGGAAAATCGGGCCCACAGAAATGCCGAAAGGATCAGATCCGTTCTTCAGAGGAGACACGTGGCGATAGATCCCGCAGAGTCGGGGATCGGGGAATTGAAGTTCTCGTGCACATAGCAGCAGGAATCGCAATATGCCGATGCGCGATTTCTCGACAGAGCTGAGGACTAGGTCATGTGGATCATATTTTAGCCGGTAGGGGCTAGCCCCTAGGAAAGGAGCTCATCGCACAACGGGATATCGGGGATCCCAGATACAAAGAACTCGCGCACTCCAAACTCGCGAATCCCGAATCCCCGAAATCCGAAGCCTCATCACATGCCTCCTCGCCACCACGTTCTATTCCCTCGTCACGCCAACTCATGATTTCTTCCCGGTCCATGTGCCCCTTACACCCTGCTCTTACACCCCAAAATTCATGAATTTT